>CAJHQP010002285.1:0-89684 GCA_905132765.1 Moricandia arvensis | reverse complement strand
AACGAAATCTTAAAGAGTTACGGTACCACGCCATTTTAGACATGGTTTCTTCTCTTTTTTAATTGTTTTTCACTTTATGTCTTAAACCTTTTGGTCTGGCTTAAACTGACCTTCTACCTCTCGTCATCATGTGAGCAGTTTGGTTTACAATTATGAGGATTGCTGTGGTGTTTAGTTAACAGATATTTAATAGCTTTAGTTTATATATAATCTCATTTTAGCATGCATATCTCTCTCTCTCTCTCTCTCTATATATATAATATATATGAATTTATTTAGTGATACTATTAGTTATATTTCTATACTTAATCATAATTCTGATTCCATATAATCTAATGGAAATTTACCACCAAAACCATAGCAGGATAATTTTATTTCAGTTCTTGTCTCATCGTGTGGGGTAGTGTGCAAATTTGGTTTTGAAGTGATGTAAACGTGATATCATTGAATTTTTTATTTATCTTTAGCAGAAAGAGGATTACGAAGAGAAGAGATCTTTATAACATTAGGTAAATGCGCAAATCGTTAAATTCGTTCCCAGTTTTGTTTGCTGACCAAAGATGTTAGGTTACACTTTACTATAAGTATTATACATTTCGTGTCTAAAACTACACGGAAATATAAAGTCCCACATTGACCTTTAATTGCTTTTTCTCGAAAAATGGCGAAACTACTAGCTTTCTTTTGCCCCTCTCCTCCAAGTCACTTCTGTTCTTGTGTTCAGTTCAGCAAGCCATAGATGATAACCAAGAGCAACAGGACAATTATATTTCTTATCATAATGTCTTGTTTCTTGCCATATAATCAACCATTAATACATGATTACAACGATGATTATGATGATGGATAATGTCGTAATCCACTAGGTGTATGTTCATCTACATGGCGTGCACTTCCCTTCTAGCGAGAACGTCTACACACCAATGTCGCATCACATGAAATATTTCTTCAAGAATCACCGGAGAGAGGTGGTTGAATTTAGTTACACCATTCTCTAGCGATTATAGGTATATTATATAAAACAAAGTTACGATATATTACTCTGACAAAATAACACTATCTCTAGTGCTAACGAAGTCTGTTGGTGAGAAGTTACAAGAGAAGTTTAACGCGTTTGCCGCTCGACTTCACCCAGTCAGAACGACAAAGTATAGCCAGTGAGTGTTCTTCAAAAATAGGACTAAAACTCTAAGAATAAATATATTATTAATATAACATATATATATATATTATATTCTATTATATATATAAATATATATAATATAATTTTATAGATAATAGGAATTGTAAAACCAAGTATATAAAGCCATGTTTAACCCCGTCTCTTTAGGGTAACTTGATTTAACTGTCCTTTTTCTATATTTTTTTTGGTAAAAAACGATCTCTTATATCTTATTTAAGAGATTGTTTTTAAAGTTTTTTTAATTATTAAAAATTAAGAAACGGTCTGTTTAGCCAAAAACTAAATACCCATGCCTAAGAAACATGCATTAAAACATGTCATAAAGCAACCTTTAACGTTTAGTAATGGTATCTAACTTTTTAATATTAATATTATAATGCATTTTGTAAATCATTAAAAAATATTCTGTTTGATTTAAATCTGCATGATTGCAACAGTCTATGCGAGTTTCTAATGCAGTATAGCATCATTGGTAGTCTCTCATTGGTAGTCTTCTCCATTGGAGTCATCTCAACATTAAATAATATTTAAAAATAAAAAAGAAGCAAAAAGTGAATAAAGAAGTAATAAGAAAGTCTCTTACAGGGAGAAACTTATACCAAGGATTTAAGAAAACGCATTATCACATTTTGTCATTCACTCTAACTGCGTCAAAGGTATTAAAAACGTAATAGTATATTTTGCTTAGAGGACTGGTGGATCCTATAGTTTAATTAAATATATAATGCATTATGTTTCTAGATTAATTAAAAAACCTCTATGGCTCTTCTGTAGATAGGAAGCGAGTTGTGTCTGTATTCCCTAGTAAGAATGTAAACAACTTCCAAACGACGACCTACTTGGGACTTCATTGGGATTGAAGGAAGCAAAGGGCGACGAACCGGAACCTGATGGTGGAGAGTAACACCATTGTCGGGGTCATCACGCCTGGGCATCACGCCGGGAATCGGAAAGCTTTTCAGACAAAGGCTTTGGTCCTCCTCCTCAGGAAATGGAAAGGTGTTTTGCTCGGCTTGGCAAAAACTTCACATGCAACAAGTAAACTCTTACATACTATATTATATAACTAAATGATTGATTTGGTAACATATAAATTACATAAACTATAATAAATTATTCTATTTTATTATATTGCAGCAAGCTATTGGCTGCAAGGGACTACACAAGCCAAGATCTAGGGACACTCTTGGACATGGTACACATACAGCGTCCACAATTGCTGCGAAAACGCTATAGCAGACACAAGCTTTTATGGACTTGGGAATGGGACATGAGAGGCGGCGTTCCGGCTTCAGAATTGTCTCTTATAATGTTTGCACCTGGTTAGGTGTAGCTCCGATAGTATATGGCTGCCTTTTGATGATGCGATGCAGATGGTGTAGACATCATTAGCATACTCCGTTAATATGGGATACGCTGCACCTTTGAGAGGACGCGGTCCGCTATAGGGGGCTTTTCACGCATAGCCAAAGGATTCTCACTGTGAATTCAGCCGCGTAACAACGGTCGAAACCGCAAACGCTAGAGAGTGTAGCTCCGTGGATCCCTCACGGTTGCTGCCCAGTAGCACCAACCGTGGGTTTTTCACGAAAGTGTTCTGGGGGTAACGGGTAAAAACACTTGTTGTATTGTGTCAAGCAAACCTGTTTTTTTTTTTAGCTTTATAGTCTTTAGCTTAGTGGCTGCTTTAAATCATTTTATTTATATATGATACAGGGAAAGTCAGTGAATACGTTTGATTTGAATGGAACAATGTATCCTCTTGTTGTACGGAAAAATCTGCTGCTAATTCTTTGCTTGCAGCGTGGAATTGGCTAGTAAGTTCATCATGTTCATTCATGCATATGATTTTAAAATAGTTTCATATGTCTAAAATTGATTTTTATTTTAACGTTTTTTTTTTTCTCAGGAAAATGTATAGAAAGGGTCGTCTTCAAAAATCCCTAGTGAAAGGGAAAGTGGTGCGTTTGCAACTCAACGGAATCATTACGAAGATCTTTGCAAATGGAGCTGTTGGAGCTAAATCTCAACACACCAAACGTTTTCCTTCGTCATTTCTTTTCCCCTCCTGCTTTATCACAAGAGGACTTGAACTCTCTTGTTATTCTTACATTAAGTCCGAAAGGTAACATTTCTCTTCTAGGACACATATGTTGTGAACAAATGGTGAATCAACACACATTAAAAAAACACTTAGACAGAAAACACGCACTGCAGGCAAATACCATTTAGAATTTTGTACCGTTTCAAAGTGAATTTCATAATCCTAAAAAGTAAAAAACCGAACTCATGTACTAAAAGGCATGCATTAACGGTAGAAAACCGTTTTGGGTTAAGAATGTTGTTTTTTTTTTTTAAATTAAAAGTGGACCAATCGCTAAGACCCACGTGCTCAGTGAGCGTCCGGGAACAATCCCTAAAAACCCACAAAAATCATCCTTGTTTTATTATTTTTGGTTATCAGTTCTTTTTAAAAAAAAAAAACTGATCCCCAACATGTTAAATAACCCCATTTGGATTTGTGATCGCGATAGTGGCATGGTCTAAGATTTTAAGGTTACTTCGGAATCGACATATATATTGACATGCAAACAAATGCATACAAGTCTTACACTAAGAAAACTCTACCGTCTGTTTCCTCATTCTCGGTAGCTACTGTTCTAAAAACTGAGGAAGCCGTAGTCAGCAAGCTCCTTTCGTGGCTGCCTTCTTCTTCTCGTGCGTCCAACATCATTCGCAACTGATATTCTCAAGGTCGTGTGTGTACCAATCTTAGTTCTACATGTTACTCTCTTTTATTTCCTGGTCTGAGAGACAATGGTGGTGACTTGTAGCCGGATATATCAGCACCAGGAGTTGAGATCCTCGCTCATTTTCACCTGAGTTTTCACCATCCCTCAAGTGTATAGACACAAGACATGTGAAGTACTCTTGTTCTCTCCGAACTTCAATATGTCTTGTCCACATGTTACAGGCGTGGGCCGCATACATCAGGGACGTTTCATTCCTCAATGCGTCTCCGCCATGATCAAAAAATCTTGCCATTATGCAACCGGTAAGGAAAAATTATAACAGGATAAATCATGCATTACTTATCTGTAGTCCTCTAACAGATTTTTGTTGTTGACTTGTCTCCTATTAAATCATGCAGCTTGGCCAATGAATGCTTCTGAATCTGGGTTTGCATGCAACCGAGTTTGCTTATGGAGGGCTGGCCATGTCGACCCAATATCTGCTATTAATCTTGGACTCGTATATGACTTGACTAAAGCAGACTACACTGCCGTCCTCTGCGGGCATGAAGCTACAATGCAACTACTGTGAAACTCATATCCGGTGAAGCTGTACACTTGCACTAGAGAATACTTACCAAGAAACCTTAAACTATCCTTTTCAATGTCGGCAAAGTTTTCGGATTCTAAAAAGTTCCTTCCACCGTGAGTTTCAAAAGAACCGTCACCCAACGTTGGTACCCCAAATCTGTTATACAAATCAAAAGTTGTTCTGAAATCACGGATCTAAGCCTCAACGTCCAAGGTCTTGCCTAACGCTTGTTTTTAAGACGGTGACGAGAAGCAGTCTTTCACGGTAACGGTTACAGCAGCAGTCTAGACTCAAAACTGATTGTGTCTGCAAATCTAATATCGTCGGATGACACTTCATAATGTGAGAAGCCCTATGTTGTTATAAAAATGCAGTGAGAATATAAATCACGTATCATCATCAACATACTTAGTTTCAAAACAAATTAGTACAAGTTTATATGCTTCGTAATTTCTTCAACATATGATATACTTTGTTGCAGAAGTTACAAGACAGCGACACTCCAATATAAATCACGTATAAAAATCAACGAAGAAATAAAATAGTATCTATATTGATAAACTACTACGATAATTCAGAAACAACTTGATGCCATTAATTTAAAATGCTCACTTGATGTATCGTGAAAGATCATAGTATTTTTTATTAATCTAGATAGCTTCCAGTTCATGTTTTTTTTATTAAGATGGGGGTATATCCCGAACCTATAAAATAATTGTTAGTTTAGGTTGAAATAGACAATGTATTAAGCTTCATGGTTAGAATAGGCAGGATGAAAAATTGTGAGGTTGGAATTGCCCTTTTCCCCTATTAAGTTTAGATGGAGGATATGCAGTGTGCAGTTTTCAAATACATCTACTAGATTTTGAATCCGCACTTTCGTTTTTTATTTATACAAATTTGTGAATTAGTATGTGAAATTTGTTGCACATTATTATGTTACAAAATCATCAGGCATATCCAAGAAGATAATTTGTTTAAGTTGCTATAATTCATGAAATTAGTTTATTTAAGATTTTTGTATGTACATTCTTATATTAAACTCTCTTTTAGGTATGAACATGTTTTACCAAACCGAAAAACCAAACTGAAATCTAACTAGAAAGATAGGTGCGGTTTGGCGTCCAAGTGAAGGGTCTTACATATTCAATTTTTTTGGACCCGCAAGTCTCTTTTCGAGTCAAGATCATTACCGAAACCTTGATCAGCATACCTAAGTGCCTGGAATATTTTGTCTATATATTAGTTATATTGAGTATTTTAGATATGTTTTGTATTACAAATACCTTTTTAAGTTTGGATTCAGGTTTCGATTTTTGTTTTTTGGTTTTCGGGGTTAAAATTTTTAATTTTAAAGAAAAAATTATTTGGGTAGCGAAAATTGGCTTATTTCTCAGGAAGGAACGGATTGGTTCATTTTGGGTTCCTCTTGGGGTATTTCAATATTTTCGGGATTTATTGAATTTTTGGATATCTTTCGTGTTTCAATATTTTTTGGGAGAGGTTAGGTATATCAAATCTTTTTTCGGGTCCTGAATAATCAAACCAATCCAACCCATTACGTATCCAATATTACAAAAACCTCAAACTTGCACTTTTTTTATCATCTAATTTCTTTTTCAGGAATCCTGCTCTTAGCCTTGGCCCAGTTATATATTCACATGGGCCACTCATAAAGAATATGACGGAAAATGTTATAAATACTTAAATTATGGATTCGGACAGACCGGCATTTAAAAGGAACCACCCAAACTTGAACCAAAAAAACTTCAAATACCTAGTTATGTTCAAATTTTTTGAACCCAAAAAGAACCGATCCATACCTACTGAAAACCCCGATACTCAGACCTTGTATTTTTCATTATATTGGTGTTGTGTTATAAAAATTATATTTTTTCGGAGCAATGAGACTTAAGATTTATTTTGATATATTGTTTGGCTAATTAATAGTTAAATTTGTACGATTTGTTATAGTTTTATACTTATCTTAAATAACAAAATGTTCAATATAATACTTTCTATAAAAAATTAATTATACAGTTAAAATATATTTATTTTGTAACAGCATGGTTTGATTTTATTAAGTTTAATTTTGTAAATTATTTGGAACTATAATAAACGTGAAAAATATTGAAATCTGCTATACAAATAATATATTAAATTGGTCTTCGACTAAATTGATATAATTCTGGAGTGTTGGCATATGCATGTGGCATGTGCAGATATTATTCTACTATACTAAATAATAATTATATAAAAGAAAATTGGTATATATCATGAAGAATTGTGATTAATTATTTTAGTTGATAAATATATTATAGTCGAACATGTCATGGTTATATTATTTCGCACGTTCAATATATAGTGTAACCATAGATTTTATTTACTAAAATAAGCAGTTATGGTCTTTGATATAAGGGATGAAAAAGGAAGTTAAACTACAGAGAATAATGGAGAATTTTTATTTGGTTGCCATAAAATAGGTAGTATATGATGGGTATATAAAATAGGTTGGACTAAAAAATGGAAATAGGTCTTAACAACTTTGTTTAAGTTAGATTTTATTCAAGACTGTTTTTCTTTTAATAGTATACTAGATTTTATACATGAATTAGAATAATTAATTTTTAAGTAAATTAGAATATAATATGATTTCTTTTTAATTATATTAGAATTAGTTTTACCCGCATGATCGTTTCCATCCGAAAATAATTATTTTTAAGTAAGTTATAATGTATGTAGTAGATTTATATAGGTTATATTTTAGGTGGAAGTAAATTTATGAACCGGGAAAAGAATCATAACATGCAACATGGTAAAAGGGGTGTTTAAGCACTCGTTCAGATCTTTTCAAGGTCTCTTAGAAACAAAGAAATTAATAAGAACACTTTTCTTTATTAGCTTTAGAAACTACTCAAAACTAAAGCTCTCAATTGCTTCTCATAGATCTTATGGAAACATCTCTCAATAGATCTATATTTATAGTGAAGACAAATTCCCTTTAACATGTGGATAAGGAAACTACAAGAGCTGTTACTTAATTAATATGACCAACTCTCTTCTTTCATTAAATATATTCTAGATTTCCTTCTGTAGTTGTATCGTAACGAATATCCCTCTATCAAATGTAGCTATCATTATACTGTAGTAATTATCCACAAGCTTAGAGGAGAGACATTATTAGGCGCAATCGAAGTCACACCCCTGATTCCAACCTTGATTAGGAGAAGATAATAATATCGTATAGAGTTACTGTCTCAACTAAGAGTCTACTCATTTCTGTTCTTTGAACGTTAATTCCTTTTGCTTACAAATGGACTCTCCGGTTTAGGATGTCCAGGCCTTTCTGCTTGCATACACCCAGGTACATGGACGTCCACCCCTCAGATCGTTTTGCGCCATTCGTCCACACACTCATCGTATGAAACATGATTCATGCTACCGTGAAAAGATAATGGCGTGCATATGAGTTCGATACACAATGTGTAATCACTATGTGCCTGTCGTATCGTAATAGAACCGCAAACCTAGAAGGCCATAGATGTTTGATTCCGTCGATCTTAAAGTACTGAGTCATCACTCACGACGCTAATACACTTCAGACTTGAGTATCATCACTCAACACAATTCTTTTGATCACATATAGCTTAGCTCAGCTGCTTCCTGTTGCTGCCTGAACTCTGCCCCGCATGATGACAATAGCAACCGCTTATGCTGCTTCTAAAGCGACGTCCAAGAGCTAAAGTGAAGTCGATACCGTATAGAATGCAGCCAACTGACGTACATCCGTCATCGACATCAAGTATCGTGTGTGTACTGCGAGTCACTATTACAAGCCGATGACACATACCAAGGTCTGATCCCCATCTGCATCATCGACAGAAGAGACAGCGTAGTTTGTGTTCCTATTACAATACCTCACGAATGTGATAATATGGATGCTTGTATGGAGAGTCTCGTCGGATGATGCCATGTATAACTGCTTAGATACTACGGCCAACAGCACATAAGGCGCGGTAACACAGTGCAAGGTCGTGGCGAAGCAGATACCCTCAAACATCCATTGGATTGAATTCTTTCGTGAAAAGTCGCTTAAGACATTGATGATAACTCTGGAGTCATCTTCAGCTTGGAATTGATCGTAATCAAAAGCCTCAGAACTCCATTCTGGATGTCGTGAGTCGTGTTACTACCCTCCATCTTTAGTGTCACACAATGATTCCTTTGAGCAACCTATTCATTGTTAATCCTGATTCCTCTGCCTCCTTGAAAATCATCTTCTATGCCAACGGTAATACGTTAGCTTCCTAGATCTGACATCTCGAACTTCTTTGACATCTCCTCCTTTAGAATTGCTTAATCACCATTAAGACGAAGTTCCGTCACAATAGTCATCAACGTAAATCGGCTAATCAGCAAGAGTCCATCTCTCATTCTTGCCGGTACACTGATGGTTCCTTGTGCAACTATCTTAATCATCATCTCCTCTCAGAACCTGATCGAGCTTTTACATTCCATGCTCTAGGGCTTGGCGTAACCCATATTAAAGACCTTGTGTACACATACACTCGATCTTCTTCTCCTTTTCTCAAAAACACTTCGGGTTAGTGTCACATACACGTCTCCTTATAGATCTCCAATTCAATGAAGCGGTCTTTCTACGTACCAGATGATTGAATCTCATCCGTTTGTTTGCTTGCCAAGGGCCTATTAGAGCCGTATAGTTTCGAGACTGTAGCCCACTCGACCTGCTCAAATATACTAATCTAATACGAAAGTCTATCTGATGTCTTGATGCTTGTACATAACACCTTGTTACTGAGCTTCTAAGATGCTCCCGTCCCACATGAGGGTGTAACATTGTGTATCACGTCGCATAACGCGCGCTATCTACTCATATACTGTGTCTAGAGCCGATCTTTTAACGCCTATAGTCTTTTAGGCTGCCGGAGCTCACGGTTCATATACAACAATCACAATGTCTGTGTAGTTCTGTGTAAGTGACTCATGAGATTCAGAAAGCAAGCCACTATTGCTCACATGCTACTCTCCTATGTCGTGCAGCACGATAGTTACCTAAGCGTTCAAGATAGTGTCTCGTCCGGCTCCCCATCCACTGTGAGCACAGCATTGCACCTTCTTGGATAATGCAAGTACAACACACCTAGTATCTAGAGCTATCTTTGTTTATAGCATATGGACCACGGTCGGCCGTAGTCTAGTCACCAACGGTGGACCCCGAGCCATATCAAAACCCCCACCCGGATCTTTGCGTTTTTTCAATGTGAATCATAACCCATAATGTAGTATCTGCTTCTGTCCTCTGGCCTCATGCTTGCGTTTTAGCTCCTGCCATGATCCATCACCTTGATATGCCTTCCATATCACCCTCATTTGTGAAGCTTAGCATACTTGGTTCCACAATCAGCTTGGTTTGTTGTAGACGGACCAACCCAAGCTTTTTCTCATCGAATATCACATCTCTACTCACCATCACCTTCCTGCCGACGGATCATAGATTTCTATATGCTTTGGAACCCGGATTGCGTTCCAAGGATTGATCACCCTCTTTGATCTCCTATCCAATCTCTTTAGATGCGTCACACATATATTCGCTGTGTTACACAACCGAATATCCTCAAGTGCCTCGATATTAGGTTTCTTATGCATATGAGACATTCATATGCTTTGAATCCTCGTCATGGATCAACTCCAACGGCTTTGATCACAAATGAAACATGCGTCTTAGTCGGGAATGAGTGTTTTGTTTGTCCCACTGCCCTAACATGTGTTACACACGCTTTCTTTCGTGTGCTACACTCGTCATTTCCCATAAAACCATCTCTTTCTTTTACCATTGTTGTATATTCTTTTATGCTTTTTCTTAACGAGGCTGCCTTGGATGCTAAAAACCTGGATATCTCTCCGCAGAATCATCTACGGTATCGCTATCACATCTTCAACCTGTTGACTCCGTCATCCGATGTCTCGAATCTGCCTTCCTTACACGATTCATCTCCATTGGTGTCGCCCGACTTGATGGCATTCAGATCTCTTTTCGATGCGGCTTTGTTCTCCCACCTGAGAGAATCAAACTGTCGGGCATAGATTGATACCAAAAGAGCTATTTGCCAGACATTCGTTCTTTCTTTTGATCATCCGACCAGGTTCTATCGTGTTCCACACTTCATGAACACGCATCATACCTTCATCCTCGTCGACCAAACTATTGTAGTTTGTCGATGATAAACATAGGACATTGGATGGATGTAGATCCAAAGTCCGTTTGATGTGGTGTTAGCCCTAGTCAACGTCCGCCATCTTGCGTTCGTGACTCTTAGCAGTCACCAGGATCGAAGCTTCAACTTAAGCTTTAGGGAGCATCGAGTCTCCCAAAACCTGAGGCTCTGTACCAATTCAAGTCTCTTAGAAACAAAGAAATAATAAGAAAACTTTCTTATTAGCTTTAGAAACTACTCAAAACTAAAGCTCTCAATGCTTTCTTCATAGATCTTATGAACAATCTCTCCAATAGAATCTATGATTTATAGTGTAAGGACAATTCCCTTTAAACATGTGGGATAAGGAAAACACAAATTATCTAAATAGAAAACTTCTTTTTTCCTATTTTCTAAGATTTCCTTTTGTGTTTATCTAACATATTGAACACTTATCAATATTATTTTCCACAAGCTTGGAATTATCCAACACTTTTTCAGATTTTTGGTTTTGAAGTTAGAGATTTAATTCAATTCGGTATATTATAAATTTTTGATTCAGGTTCAATTCGTCATTTTTTGCATGTTTTGGTTCATGTACATATAACCCATTTTAAATTATGTTAAACAAAACTAAAAATCTAAATATAATATTAAATCATTAAAATCCTCACAATATGAAAATAGCATAAGACGTAGAAATTTTATTATTTTTAACTAAAATACCTAAATCTAACATGAAATGATTTGGTTGGTGATATGTGCATGGCAGAATCAGTAGGGTCCAAAATTTACTGATATTTACCTCTCACGTACATGCATAAAACAGTTTGAAACTGATCCAGGGCCCGTTATATTTATCAAGAATTATTGATATTTTAATATGACCCAGATATGAAAAGAAACCAATTCCGAACCACTAAAATTTTCCAATACCTAATTAGTCTAAATGTCTAAAAACTTTGGAATGACCCAATCCAAAATTGAATCCAATCCTATTCAACCCAAGATTCAATGCCATGTTACTCTCTCCTCTCTCTCATTATATTATACGTCCTCCGTTTCACTTTTTTTGTCATCTAAGACTTAAAATCCGTGAGACTTAAAATTATTTGATGAGAAAATTTCAGTACTATACATTTATAGGGTTTTTAATAGCTTTAAAACTTTATATTTAAAAATAACAAAATTTTATTATAAATATTTTTTCTAAAAAAAAAAAAAAAAATATTATATCACATGGAATTGAGGAGTAATAATAATGGTAGGACAAAGAAATAATAAATTGTTATAATAGGTTCAAACAATTTATAGTTAAATTTTTAAAATTAGTTCTTTTTTTTTTAATAGTATGTTATTAAAATAATTAGTGAGGTTTAATTGTATATAAGAAGGTGTTGGGCTTTACCCGTGTTGAACGTTTGTAAAGTAAAATGTATTACTAATAATTAGAGCAGATTAATTTTTGCATAATAAAAGTCTATATTAATAAGATACAAAAAAGGAATAATGGATATAACAATCAGCTAACTAATATAAGTTATGTAAAAAATTTGACTAAAAATATTATTAAAGTATTTGTTTTATGAGATTTGTGAGCAGTGGGTCACATTATATATTTGAATACAACGAATACGTGGGAATTTCGGCTGTATATAAATTATAAACTAATTGGATATGTAAGTAGAAATAAATATAGGGAAGTAAATAAATTAATGTTCCAATGATTTTTTGTAAGTATATTTTTTTAGCTGATTCTGTTTTTAAATAGTATAGATATTTAATTATAGCCTAATTGATAGTAAGTAGAAATAATAGGAAGGTAAATTAAATTTTAATGTCCAATGATTTTTTTTGTAAGTAGAATTTATTTAGTGATTTTGTTTTAAAGTATAGATATTTCAACTATATTTTTCAAAATACTCTTGTAAACAAATTGATTTATTATTATTATTTTGGCAATATCTCCTATCTGCAAAAGAATATAAACTGCCATTAAAACAAAAATGTATAAAATGCAAGAAATAAACAGCCGCAAATTGTAATTTGAAGATAAATCATTCTCCCAAATTTTCCGTTTGGGGGGGGGGACTATGTAAATCTTATTAAATAATATTGAAGATTCTGTGAATTTATTTTTTGACTGTAAAAGATTTTTATGGTTATTGTTTGTCATAATATTTCATCAGTCTTAGTAAAGATTTAAAATTAGCAAGGCAAAAAGAAAAGAATATCATAAATATGGCTATCACCAAGAAAGTTTTAGTTGCTTTTTTCTTGCAATGGTCTTTGTCTTATCTTGTGTCATTCCAAACAAAATCATTGGTTAGCAACCTCTGCGTACTGACTTATTAACTTCTTTGCTTCTTTTCTTTCTATACTATAGACAAAATTTATTGTTTATGAATCTGTGTATTTGTTTAAATATTATTACTTTTATAGAAAAGTTGATTAATATACTTAAACAGGTTTTGGAATAAAGAGAGTGATTATAATTGCCTACACATTAGCTCCCGTGGCATTCAGGATGGCGAAAAAGCTGCACTCGGTTTACTGTACCGGGAGAATGAAGCTTATACCAGGTTCAAGGCAGGCCGTTAGTACTGCTGACGCCGTATGTTGCTGCTTGCTAAAAATTTAAGAATTACCTCTTCAGTGAAATTATTTCTACAAGAATTTAAATAAAAAACAGCTTCACGAGGTTTTGTAATATATAATACAAGCAATCGTAAGTTAAAAAACTATGTGTCAAGTCAAATTATTTTTTCTCCCTTCTTCTTTTCTTCTTCTTGACATTCTTCTTTATTTGTTGTACGATTAAATCACATCATCAATATAAAAATCTATTATACTATTGATCTATAATAATTTGCATGATCTTAGATAAGAAATAATATTTGTGAAAAACACATCCATGCCTAGTCAGAACAAAGAGGCAAATGGCGGTCAGGTCACCAAACTTTTTAGACTTTATACAACGTCTTATAACCATAATGTTACATCATTCTTTTACATGTGAATCTTATCTAACCACTATTCATAAGATTTAGCCCTCGTTCCTTTATAATTATAATCCATTTACTCCTATATTTATGCTAACATTATTGAATTAATATCAACCTCCGCAAAGAGAACAATCGTTTTTGCCAGTATTTAGTATCCAATAGAATGTCAGCATTTAGTAACGTTCTAAACCACAAAAACATTCGAAAAATTAACATCTTATATACTCTCGTTACTAAATTATATCGTCTATAATTAAATTTTTAATTGCCATGACATAACAAATATAATCTTTCTGCTGTTGCTATTTTGATGAGAAACGTATTTTAAAGTCTTTTAGGAATTTACCCATTAAAATATCCATTTATTAAACATTATAAACTCATTTTTCGTTTTCTAATTTTTTCTGTTTAATTCTCCTTGCCAAGGACCCTTATTTCACTTCGAAAACTTAAACCAACCCCTTAGAAAAAGAAGAATTCGTCTTTTCTTTTTTTTCTTCTAATCAGCGATGTCTTTAGTTGATTTTTTACTGAAATTAAGATAGATTCCTCTCATGTGAAAGCTCTGTTTTACTCTACTACTAATTAGGGGTTTAGAAGATACGTATCTTACTGAGGACACGTGTTATAATTGTAATTGTTTCCCATATGATCAAAAAAAATTGCGTGAAACTTTCGTCGCGTCCCTATCTCTCCTCTTTGTCTCTCGCCGATGAAGAAATTGCATGCAGTCTCTCTATCTCTTCTCTATGTGTCTCGTTGTTTTCCTTCTTGCTCGATCTTGATCTTCCAACACCACTCATGTGGTCTCCACTCACCCGTAACCGCACGGTGGCGCCTCTTGTTCACTCTCGAGCCTCACTGCCATATCTCTGCCTCATCAATCCGCTGTGCTCTGCTTCACACCGCAACACGTTATCGCCGGCATCGTCACGTCGGCAGCTCTCGATACCATCACAATCATTGCTGAATCTGTGACCCAAACCACACACGATAGCACCTGCTCCAAATCAAGCTTCTCTGGCGCTTTCATTCTTCACAACCGGCATTGCTCTATATTGTTTTGTTCTCGTCATCACGGGAATCATGCCTCACCCTCGGGATCAAAGCGTGAGAACGTGCACACAAATAAGAGACTCCCATTGAAGCCCAAAATAGTTAGTGTCTCTATGACAGTCTTTTATATCACTTTTAATAATTACATTTTTAAGAGACCCAAATTGAGTATATGGATTAAATGGCTGCTATTTAGGATTTTTTTGGAGTGATTAACATAAAAAGACACTTGTAACTTTATATACCCTATAGAGCATTTATTGACGCTTAGGGTACTTTTTCCTAACTAAGTGTAACAAGAAGAAATATCTAGTTTCTTATCTTTTGCGTTTTATTTATTTGTATTTTAAAACTTTTGTTTTGACTTTCTCAAACACTGTAATATATCTTCTTTTCCTATAGATATCTGAAGAAGTGACGACAGGCTCGATCTGCCACCGCTTCGAGCCAGAATAATGCGACTGCTCATGGCGCAATCTCTTCCTCTCCGGTGGACAACAACGGCATATGTTGCTCATTGAGTAAACACTGGACCACCTCCTCCCCAATCGACTTCATCTTTGTTGTTCGTCGGAGTAAAACGTGGTCGAGATGTGGTGAGCTCACGTCACCACCGTGATGCCTCGTCTCGTGTCTTTCTATTGATTTTTACATCGTTCGCGCGTTCTGTGAGCCCACCGGCGAAACAATCGATGTACTTTCATAAACCTAGGGAGTTGTGTATAATTTATTTTATTTACATTTTAGGTCCCCATAAGTTTTTGCTTCTTAGATCCTTAGACTTTTTTTTAATTAACATTTAAATTCCTTAAACGTTCAGATCTCTTTAATTCGACCAAAACTTTTAAATTGCTACATTTTAACCCCCAAAATGCAAATATTTATAAAATGAAATATATGATTTAAATAAACTAAATAAGATACAAACAAATACAAGAATAAGATCTCACCATGTTCAAGAATTGTCCATATGTGTACATCATTTTCACAAAATGTGTTGTATCATAATGTAGAAACAAATTATTTTATAGTGTAAATGACATAATTGATATATTCTTCAAGATTTATGCAGATATTTTTATGGAAAGAAAAATCGCTCGAAAAATTAGCCTAATTTCCATTTGAAATGTAATAGATAAATAAATTTATTCTTAAAAACAAATGTAGATAGACATTATATTAAGATTTAGAATATACATATCAAGTATGTGTATGTGTACGTGTACGTGTTACATGTTTACAAGTGTACATGTCACATGGTTTAAAAGTGTACATGTGCTACAAAGATTACGTGCTTTGTACAGTATGTACATCTCACATCGTGACCATGTTCCCTCCATTGTCGGTATCACCATTGACCTCTTATTTTTATCGAAACATGGCTCATATTAATACAATCCTCCTCGTCGTGTTCGTCATTGCAATGCCTACATGTACATCTTCATAAATTTCGTTACATTTGCACGTACGAATATCGTCACGTGCTTACACATATATTTCATTGTTCACATGTACAATTGTTTCACAAAAAATCACATGTACACTATTTCAGTTTGTACATTGCACAAGTGATGTGCAATATTTTTATATAGGTTTTTAGCTATTAGTTTTGATCATTACAGTGTCTAAAAGTTGCATTTAGCATCATTAGAAGTTGCATATGTACATTTTGAATATACAGGCTGAAATGCACAATCAGATAGTATCTGGGACAAAATCAAAGACCTTTCTCAACAAAACATAAGTGTTGGGCCAAAATAAAAATTCAAAAGCACATGCGACTAAAAGTGCAAAACCCAGAAGTTGGCCATGTAGGTCTTTTGCAACTATGACTTAAGGCGTATCGATGGTGATGAACGACCGCTCGATTTGATGCTCTCAATGTCAGGCTTTATCCATATCATTCCAAAAAATCTGATTGGATCTACTCGATGTAAAGAACATGGATCTAAGGACCCGACGTCCTCGATTTCACGAGTTTCACTCTCGGAACCCGAGGAATAAGAGAGATGAAAAAAGCGGTAGTTGCTCGACTCGCTATCCTCGCCCTGACCTTGCAAGATCTCGTCTTTGATGCCTAAGCGGTAGAGAAGACGCGGCGTGATTCCGGCGAAAAGAGAGATCGATGGTGAATCAACGAAGAGAGACAACACGGTGTACGAGGAAACACGAGCTGGTCCAAACGGCGGTTAGTGCAGGATGGCGGGAATGATGCGAGATAACGACAGAGGAGAAGCGAAGTCGGAGACAAATATCAACGCAAACACCAGAGGAATAAGTCTCGTATAGTTATGACGAAGAGAAGAGGCTTTAACTAGACTGGTTTTGTGTTTTTGTAATTGATAAGAGAAAATGCGAATAATATATAAAGTGGAGCATGTAAACCACTACAGTTATGCTTTAGTTAAAAGAACTAACGATATTGAGCAAATAGTAAGGAAAAGTTGTCTAAGTAGCAGAAAGTGTCTTAGAGTGAAATTAATAAGTCAAAAAGTGTCTTACAATGTAAATCTCTCCGGGGCTCACTCATTTGTCAGAATCTCTCCTTATCTCATGTCCATTGGAACTGGGAGTATTTTTGATTTGTTTGATATCTACTTTATCGTAACTTTTGATCAGAGCTGGATCCGAGAATTTGGAGATCATAAACATTTTTAATAACATTTAAAATAAAAGATTTTCCATAATTTAAAGATCTGTACCTATGTTAAAATATTTGAAAATTTTGCGGTCAAACCCAATGTTTCATTAGGATTGGTCCAGATCCGGCCTTGCTTCTGGTCTGACCTTTTTTTTTCTTTTTCCGAGCTGGTAGGAAACTCAATGTCTGTTTACTGAATGGGGTAAGCTCATCTTGTGACCTTTACAGTAGATTTTAGCTGATTTTGCTATTATGTATTTGGATTCAGAATTTTCAATTATGTTAATATGGCTGTGTCTTGCAGCTCCGGGGAAAAATGCGTTTCCATCAGAGAAAATATACGCTATTTCAATGTTATGATTCTTGGTCCTACCCAGTCTCCTTATGAAGGTAGTCTAACTCTTTTTAAGACTCTAGAGGATGCATGCTTATTGTTACTTCTCCCTTATTCTTCTTTAATACTGCAACCATTGTCGTTACGCTCTGAATGTATTATATGCACTTTCTTCTGCTACTTACCAATTTCATTTACCTTT
This sequence comes from Moricandia arvensis, assembly GCA_905132765.1. Lineage (NCBI taxonomy): Eukaryota > Viridiplantae > Streptophyta > Magnoliopsida > Brassicales > Brassicaceae > Moricandia > Moricandia arvensis. The sequence continues at coordinate 71,721 of CAJHQP010002285.1, read as the reverse complement.
GTTATGTGAGTAATGAAATCTGCTGTAATAAGTAGTCTATAGGTTACTCTTGATTTCATTGTCTACAGGTTTTATTTGTTCCTTTGTGTTCCCTTTTTCATATATATAATTTCTCCCAGAACCAAGTCTGGTTTATTATCGTTCATTACATGTTTATTAACTGATATTTGTGTTTTATCAATGATTTTTATTTCATGCTCAATTTTCTAGGTGGAGTTTTCAAGTTGGAGCTCTTTTTACCTGGAGAATATCCTATGGCTGCTCCCAAGGTAACTAACTGCTTCAACGTTTGTGAGTTTTACTCTTCAGTATTTTGAATTCTATATCTAATGGGTATGTGAGATTGGGGACTGTAGTTTTTTTGACAACTTGAAATGTATTTTCACTTATCAGATTAGACAAGGTACCCAAGTTTATGTATTCATATAGTGGTCAGGGGTCTTATTGATGTTGTCATTTGTAGCACAGGTTAGGTTTCTCACCAAGATATACCCTCCTAACATTGACAAGGTTTGTTGTTCTCTTACCATCATTATAACTATCCGAACATGTGCTTATATATCTTTATGATGGGACATGTTTTTATTCTTTTATTTTACGTATCTATAGTTTGGAAGAATCTGCCTTGACATACAGAATGACAAGTGGATTAATGAAAAAGAGTGAGTTGATGAGAAAGATGTCGACATACTGAAAGACAAGTGAACTAACAAGGAAGAGATTAATGTTGATGAAAAATATGTGTTTCTTTTATCGGAGTTGGAAGATGAGATCAAGTTAAATTTATTGGTGCAAAATGATGAATGTCAAATCAGATTATTTATGTTGACAGTGTTATACCCGGCTAAAAATCCTTTTAAACATATGTGTTATGATTTGTTACATAGTTAATTTTATGTTTACCTGTACACAAATTTAATTATATATGTCGTGATTTGTTAAAAAGTTAATTTTATGTTTAGTCGAACACGTCATTTTCTTACATCCAGTAATACGTACACCATATATAAGTCGATTGGTCACTAAAGTAACCATACATAACTATACTTTAAATATTATTTTTATATACACCTAACTAATTAAATAGTTGGAAAATTTAAAACTAAATATCAGTTAGCATGTAAAGAATCCAGATAAATCAAAATATAGTCCTAGTAACTTATAAATAAATCTACGTAAATGAGAGTATAACCATGCTAGTACAAATAATGCATATGAAACCACAAGCGAGTTATATGGTCACACTCTCCATTTTGTATTGCTTTCATGTTATATCATTGTATTTTGATCTTGATCATCTATTATATAATTATCCGAATAATTTATATATTAGATGCTATATACTTTTATACTTTCTGGTTTTTATGAACTAATGATTTTTTTCTGATGAATTAAGAACGTGATTGTGAAGCAGAATGTTTTTAGTTTTGTGTGAATTCATCATCATGTGGGTGAAGAAGAATAAAATGAAAAAAAATTATGAAAGAAATAAAGGGTATGGAGAGAGGGAAAGAGCAAGAAAATATTTTTTAATAATGAACTTGGACCTAAGTGTCATTTGTGTACATACATCACACACACACACATATATATATGGATAACACAATTACATCATCATATTATATATATATATATATATGGATAACACAATTACATCATCATATAATATCTAGTTCTATTACATATGATGATCAACTAGCTGCAACTTATGCAATACTAATGAACAACTCTACGGATAATGATTTTACGATGAAACTCTCTCCAAAACATTTGGATCGATGAACGTTTATGCATGTACGACATCTTCGATGGACATACTCTCTCTCTTTCTTTCTCTCTCTGCAGCATCGACCACACAACGAACGACTCTGCTTGCAGTATTTTGGAATCTCCGATAAGCTTTGCATCCTATAATCTGCAAGAAATTAGGTTGTCTGGAATTTGAACCCCATACCTAGGTGTAGAAGCCTTTAACTTTTATCTCTAACCAGGGGCGAAACCACGTTATGTGCTATGTGGGCCTATGCACCCATAATATGTATTTATCGTTTACATTTTGTGAAAGAAAATATATAGAATCTGTTTGATATGGTGGAAAATGTATGTTGTACATGTTAAGGTAGATGAGATTCCAACCTAAAACTAATTGGTTATAAGTGGATCGGCTCATCTATCTTATTTGTTACATAAGATCATTTTCAACTTCCGATATGAGACTTTTATACACCCTCTCGAGATGATGGTTCTTTGAGCGTCAATCTCGAAATGTTTGGACAAGGATCGATGGGCTGATTTCAGGCTGGATCGATAATGGATAGGGTTAGACTGTGTGGACCGAACTTTATACCATGTTAAACTAGATGAACTTGAAACCTAAAACCAATTGATTATTAGTGAGGTGACTCATCTATCTTATATATTACGTAGATTTTTTTTCAACTTTTGATGTGAGACTTTTGTTTCTAGTATTGCACCCACAACAACCTAATTTGGAATCCTTACTCTGCTTTCTTTTTGTTTTATCATCAATGTTGCTCCCACTAGATAAATGGGCTGGATTCTCCCCTGTCCCTAACGCTTAATATGTATCCCAGCCGAGCATCAAACTATAGTGTGTTTTGTCTCGAGAGCGAAGGCGAGGCTAAGTTTTTATTCTCTTCTAGCAAGTGAATTGTAAGTAAAAGTAAAATTACATCAATCAATCAAATACAAAAGGCATGTCACTTTACATAGGCATATACCTCGACAAAAAAACACAAATATACACATAACATATACGCATGGTACACATACACACATGGTACATAGACACATACACACATGGTACATAGACACATACACACATGGTACATAGACACATACACATACTCATACACAATTTAGTTATTTTTGGTCAAAGCATAATTTATATTATGTACTGTGTCTTATTGACTTCAGTCCGGAAGTAAAATAGGGACCAGTGGAAGAATCTCTTACATGAGAATATATCTCTTATCCAAAATGAGCAACTATTCTCAGTCTTTTTTATATGCTTTAAATTATTCACACTCTGTGATAAAAAAAAAGTTATTCACACTCTTCGAATATATAAATTGCCAATGCTTGTTTGTGTAAATATATGTATGTATTTCCATAAATATTGGTAAATTTGCAATTCACACTCTTTTAAATAGTATACGCGAAAGGACCACAAGTATCAATTTTCAAAGCACCCAGATATCTAGTATTATTCCCATGAACCGAATCTCTCTTCCAAATTCCGTGTACACTACGTGTTTCATCATCACGTGTTATCTAGTATGACTTCCCATTCTGTAACGTCGTTTATATACTTTAGAAAATAATAAGATAACTTGTTCATTTTTATTATCTTCATATTCAGATCTAAACCTTGATTTGCATAAGTTAGAAATCAGTTCTTAGTTTATTTTATAGAATCTCTTTAGAACACAAATTAACTAATATTTGTACTAAATCATTAAGCTACCACACTTTGGATAAACAGTTTATGTCGAAATAATTTTGATAAGTTTTGTATTATCTGATTTTTTAAAATTTAAAACTTTATTAGAACAGGATCTGCGCGACAGCGCAAATTTTATTTTAAATTGATTGGATAAATTTTATAAATTAATTGAATGTTGTTTGGTGTAAAGAAAATTTTTATTTGTATAATATTTATTGTATGTGGTTTAATTAAATTTATTTTAAGTTTTTGTGTATAAGTGTATTTATTAAATATGAAATTGTATAAGATATTATTTAAATTTAAATTTTAGTCATTTTAACTCTTTTTGTTATGAAATTTTAATAAAATCTATGTAATTTATCAATTGTATGATATATTATGTTAAATTTTAAATTATAAAATTAATATGATGCCAATTTAATTTGATATGAAAATTTATTTAAATTCAATGAATGTAATTTTTATTTATGAAAATATAAACAAAATAATATATTAATTTAATTGATTTAAAATTGATTGAAATTATTCTTTATCATCTAAACCCTCAAAAATAAGTTATACTTATTTGAATTTTATAAATTATTTAAATATTTTAATCAGTTATAATATTTTATATTGTTTGAATCTAAAATTAATTATTGTGCTGTTTGGAAACACATAAGTTGTATAATATTTTTTCTATAATTATTTTATAAGAGAGTGGTGTATTTAATTTATAATCCTACAAAAAAAAGTTGAGTCCAATTCTCTCATAGGCCTTTTAGGTTGATCTACCAAGGACAAGCACTATAGTTATATCATGAAAGTAAAACAAACTTAAATTAAAAACCCATTTATTGTTAAAATGCTTCCACTATAATTTTTTATTATATTCTTATGAACATCTTTACTATGTTGCTTTTAACAAAAATAATTAATTTCTCAAAAATATATTTTTACACAAGTGTTTGCTCTTTTTCAAATATTTTTAATTTTTTGAAGAATTAGTGATTGATGTGTGAGCCATTCAAGATAAAGAAGAAGAAAACGAATAGACTACACTAAGTGGGGAATTTTTGTGGACCTAATCTTCTTGTCTTTGATCATATGTTCTTTTTATCATATATTCTTTTCTTAAAACTAAAATAGTTATAGATATAAAGTTATAACCAATAATAGTATTGTTTTTTTGGATATTGCTTTTTATATATTTTTGTTAAAAGATATTAATGGGATCATATGAACATGCGTGCGATCAAAAGAAGCTCAAGTTCTTCTGTTATGTTTTCCACTTTGGCCCTATGTGATAAAGAAGGGTCGGCAACTTATCCTCGGAATGACACATGGCAATACGTCATTGGTCGAGATGAGATCCGGCGCCGGACTTATCTTCTTTAAGATATCTCTTTAGAATATGTTTAATGTATGTCATTTAAGTTGAATCTCTTAGTGTACAGTCTTTTATCTTTTAACTAAAAACGCTAAAGAACGTCTCTTAAATAAGAATTTTAGACATCCCTTATCGTTTTTAGTTAAAAGATAAAAGACCGTATGTTAAAAGAGCCAACTTAAAAAACCATATGTTAAGGGATCCAATTTAAAGGACCTGCATTAATCATGCTCTTAGGTTATTACAAGAGAAACACTGAACATTGAAGTCTGAGAAGAATCTCTATCCGAAAAAATAAAGAATCCAAAATTTTCAATAGGTTTTTAACAAAACATATACAAAAATTGAAATAAATCTTCACAATTAATACAAAAGTTAAGCACTAACCATAAAGAATGGCAACGAAGAAAGATAGCGAAGCTTCTAAATTTCTCAAACAAGGAAAATAAATTTGCAAAAGATATGGAAAAAGAAGCAATAGTCTTTTCAGCATCAAGAAGAGAGATCACATACCCATAATAAGCTTCTTTTTCTTGATGGATGATGATGATCATGATCACTATGGCTCCACTATCTCCATAAACTAATCCCTTGTAGCATAAGCACACTATGTATATATAGCCCATTGCGATGGTCTTGTAATTGTTCAAAACTTACTGGACTGTCCTCTTCCCAGTCTAGTTCTCTTACATAAAAAGAATCACCAAAAGAATCTGTTTCAAAGTGATTAGAGTAAACGCTTTGACAGTTATTAATGGAAGGTAAAGGACGAGTAGGATCATCAACTTCTTCTTCTTTCACCGCCGAACTCTTCGGCTCCAAAGATCCTTTGCCATCATCTTCTTCCTCTGGAATCTTCTCTTCCATTTTTCCTCATCCCTCCAAGGTTATATTACCTTCCTTTTCTTCTAGTTTTGTTTCTTGACTGATCAGAATGATTCTTGATTTGTTTTCTTGATGATTTCTCAGGGCTTTGCAAGAGATGGTCCAAGCTCCAAACATGGCTCACAAGGTCAGTGTGGAAGAAAACTTTATCCTTCTTTGTTCACTTATTAGTCTAATGAATATATTTTCTTACGCAGCTCAAAGTAGAGAATCTTCAACTACACAAGGAGACAGAGTTGAGCCATGTCATCTAAGCTCTTCTCTTTACTACGGTGGTCAAGACGTATACTCTCGATCCACCACCAACCAAACTTATTCTACAGTGAGTCTTTTTATATTTTACTAATCACTTTTTTTTTTTTTTTGAATAAAACGGAGGACTTGACTAATCTAAGTAAACCATTTTTCAGGTAAAAACCGAGCATCGTAGAAGCGGAGAAGGCGATGCTAATGAACAGAACTCGCAAGATGTTTCTAGAGGAAACTGGTGGCAAGGTTCTCTTTATTACTGAAGAACCCGTTTCCTTTAGTTTCTTTGTAAATTTTTCCACAACCCATGAAGCTCAAGCCAAGTACTAATTATCCACCGAACCAAGACTTTGTAAAAATAAAAACGATAATTTATTAGGCGATTTCTAAGATTAAAAAGTAAATATCAAAAGAGATCTCCTATTAAAAGTGTCTTCAATAGATTTTTCAAGTACTTGTTCTAATCAACTGTATTAAAATCTACTCTAGTTTTCTCCAAAGTTCTAAAAATCGGTTTAGGTGGACAGCTCAGTCATATCCAAAATAATTTTCTTAAAATTAAATTATACCAATTTATATGATTCAAATCGATTTAATTATTCGAAATCGGTTAAAATCGGTTAAACTGATCTATATTAATTTAAATATGTTAATCTAAGGAATAATATTAATATAGATCCACAAATTTGTCTACCTTCTTTTGCATATTTAATTTTGATAATTTATCACAATAATTTTATATTTCTATTTTAAAATTAAAATATTTCATATAAATATTATATAAATATATATATATATATATATATATAATAAATCAATAATTCGTTAACGTTTAAGTCTTGCCTAGATCCCGAATAATTCACATAGTCGTTAGTCCTCTATAAAGCATCTAGTTACCATCTAACGGTTTTTTAAACATGGGTTTTCTCTGTTAGTAAAGGCAAACGAGTGACCAAGCTAAACATAAAACCAATGATTAGTTTTCACTCTATTAGTATAACTATACCTCAAATGTTTTAAGCATGCATTGTACAATAGCTCTTATCCGAAATGCAAAGAAACAATCTCTCATACGCATCAGCCATTTTAGACGCGGTGAAAAGCGTCAACGAACGTTTACGTGCCTCCTCGCCTTTCCTCTCCAGCTCCTCTGTTCCATCGCTAACAACTCGTGAAATCGCCTCCGCGAGAGACTCAACGTTCGGTGAGAAAGTATACCCCAAATGCGGCCCGACAACCACGGACCCAGTGATACTCGCTAGCCTCGTGGCCAAGACTGGTTTCCCTGAAACCATAGCTTCCAAAAGAGTGTGATCAAGCCCTTGCGCTCGAAGCGTCGGGTTCACAAACACATCGATAGCATTGTAGAACTCCGCTAGGTGTTCTTGATCCAACGGTCCAAGAACGATCACGTTACTAGACCCGAGTTCTCTATACCTGTTACCCCATGGACCATCTCCAGCCACTAAAACGACGACGTTTTCACGTGCTTTCTTGTTTTCTTCGAACACACGTTTCAAGGCAGAGAACATCAGAGGATGGCCTTTGTCTTTAACCAACCTCCCTGCGATCCCAAGAACAAGAGGAGGCTTGACGCCGCTTCTAACGCCGAATCTCTCTCTGAACCTCTCGCGTTTCGAAACGTCGGGTTTGAAAACGCTCTCGTCGACGCCGTTTAGGATGATGTGGACACGTTCCTCGGGTATCATGTAGATCCTCTTGAGCACGTCCCCGCAGTGATCGCTGGTTGCCACGTGGTGAGCGTAACGTTGGAAGAATTTAACTTCGTCCACGACTCGCTTCGCTCGCTCCGTAAGGGCTGGAGAGGAAGGCGGCGGCTGTTCTGCTTCTGATCCTGCGGCGATGTCTGCTTGACGGAGGAGTTCTTGGATTATGTCGGAGTGAAAAGTCTCGTATGCGATACCATGCCACGACGCGACCACGTTTTGGAGGTTCTTGGCTCGTGTGTGGAGAAGCCCGACGCTCTCTGTGTGAACCACATCGAATGGTCTTCCACTCGCGTTCTGCGTCTGCGATTTTTGGAAAAAAAAATCACCAATTATGAGCTTTTTTTTCTTTCAATTATGAGCTCTTTTTCATCAGTTATAGGATTCTTATTACATAAAGCTTTCTAAAATTAGAAATTAAGAAATACTCTAGAACATCTCTTTAAATTTTTTTGTCAAAAAATAGTTTTGCAGAAAACAATAACTAAAATATATTTTATTAAATAGTGTAAATACACACTTATACTTCAAGGATTAACCAATATAGATTTGGGATTTAAAATTATGAGGTGTGGTTTCAGAGGTGAAGTATTAAATTTTTAAAAATAAAAATAAATTTTAAAAAAAAATTAAAAAAAAACTAATTCAATCATTTTTAGAACTATTTTGGTGACAAAACCTAAAAAGAATTTCTTGAGAAAATTACCCTTTAATTATATTAAAAAATTTATGCACATAAAAAGAAATAAAAATAAGCTGTTTTTCATAGAAAACTATAGATATAATAACTTTTTGTTCAAAAAAAATAGTTTTTTCTTTTGTAAAAGTACCAATGTAGATATCATGCATTCTATTCCTTCGAGCTAGACATTCTCCGGCTGAGAACAATATATGTCACTATCTATTAAGTGGACTCCGCCGATTAGTTTTATGTAAGAAAAACTTAATGTGTCGGCATATAAATGAGTTTGCTAATTCTAAACTTGTAATCGAAATTAAATTTTGGTTAATTTTATAAAAATATACAAAAAAAAATTAAAAAGTTAGTAATTACAAAAATGAGGCGTTGGAGTTTGTTTTTCTCTAAAAGGTGTTCGATTTTAAAATTTTAATATAATTAAATATTGCATGAAAACGCAAAATGGAGGAAACGCAAAGTAATGGCATCTAAACCAGCGACGCGGTACAAACGCAGAAGCAATTTTAAACTTCTATGTTTTTACCTGAAGCTCTTGCGAGAGGGAAGCTTGGTCTAGATATCCACCGGAGGTTGGCTCAGAGAGATGAAACCGGAGATTTTTCAGTCCATACTCAGGGAACGACGGAGACGCGGCGGTGAAAACATGAACCTCGTGGCCACGATTAGCTAGAGCGAGGTGCAGCGTAAGCGCGTGCCTCTCGAGCCCACCAGCTTGCGATTTCTGCGGCCACTTTTTAACGACCACAGCGATCTTGAGAATCTTGTTCGGTTTAGAAGGGGAGAAAGTGAGATGGTTCCAAGCGGAAGAGAAGGTAAGAAGATCGATGGTTTCGTTGTGATGGAATGTGTGATCAGCGTTGGGGTTGTGATCGTAAGGAAAAGAACAGAGAGTGGTGTTGTGTCTGAAGAGGAAAGAGACGAAAGAGAGGACAGAGATGAGGAGGGTGAAGTGACAGAGGTTTCTGAAACTCATCAATGTGTTTTCTCTAGCCATGGAAAGGGATAGATCGAATCTGGAAACTCGAGTTGTATCGTTTAAGACAAAGAAGAAGTGATTAATTTTGTCAGTGGATTGAATCGGGAACTACGTTTGACTTTAAGACACTTAGTTTAGATTCGATTTAGATTAAACTAAAGTCGTGTTCTTTAAGTCATGTATGCACATGCTATCTTCGGACTGCGTGCCGTCTCAACCGAAAAAACGTTGTGTTGTCCTAAGAAAGATAAAAATTGACGCCATTGCCGGGAATCAAACCCGGGTCACCCGCGTGACAGGCGGGAATACTTACCACTATACTACAACGACATTGTTGTTGATAGTGGTCCGTGGAAAACTATTAATACGTTCACGTCTGAGCCTGAAAAACAATTCTAACAAACAAAAAGTGTCTTTTCATTTTCATCCATAAAAAAATACGTTCAGCGTTAGAAGTTTGATTATCCCCTACTCAAAATTTCAATATATATATGGTTAACGGATGTTAGGTAAAGGCTTTACCATAAAGGGGTAGTAGACCAACTTTCTTCTAACAAAAACAATTAATATCGAGTAAAACGTTGCACATATATCAATATTTTCTATATAGAATTCACAAACGTTGCACATTCGGTTGAAATATATCAATATTTTCTCATATAAGCAATTATCAGCTAGTGGTAGTAGGAACTATTTATTGTGTAATTTGACCAAGAAAAAGTGTGCATACTTACGTCTGGTCAGATCATAAAAGGTGAACTAAACTTCCCTAACATTACTTCAAAACATCGCATGGAAAGAAGAAGAACCATATACTATAGTTTTTTTTGTCTCCAAATCAATCATATCAAGCTACATTTGTTGACTTAAACTACACCAAATCCTTAAACTACTATATGATCACCGTAAAATAGAAATCTCCTGGACGTGTAACCAAAACTTGATCTAACTAAATAAGTAGGCGGCAAATGAAAAAGACTAATACATAATATATAACTTCGTATGCCTAGGCAGCCTAGCTCACAAGAAGTATGTATATCATAAATCGAGTTTCTGTTTCTATTCGAATAATTTACACATTTACCAGATTTAAAAACTTGTCTTAGCTAAATATCATATCGTACATTGTTTTAAGCTTTACATTCATAAAACATATGTATTTATAATGGCTGATGATGGAATCTTAGTTTAATTGTTCTTGATTTGGTTAGAAGTTAGGAGAAGAATCATATTTTATGTCCTAGCTACCAGAATTTGAGTCATACACAACACATAACTTGTATTAGAAGTTAAATATAATTTCAGTGGAAGCAATGATCTTAATATATTTCCTATCGTTGAACAAAAGAATATATATTTCCAGTCTATCTGACCACGATAGCAAGTTTTTTTCCTTGCGTCTTTGTAGTTGGTTTCATCTATATTCTTACATTATTTCACTTTCCTTATATGTTAATGGATATTGATCAGTAAAACAAAGATCCTTTTCATTTTTTTTTTTTGACAATATCAATTAGCTTGTACGTTGTACATATGGATCATGAAAACATCATGTACTATATTAGTTAATAGAGTCCCAATTCATAAATGAAGTGGGCACTATAACTAAAAAGTACAGTAGAATAGTTGATTTGTTTTCTTTATCAGATACATTTACCATGCAGAGACTATAGTTTTAGTTTTTCTAATGCAGTTAAAAAAATCAGAGATCCAGAACTTCTTAAGGTTTCATAAAATTAATTTGGGATTTACCTTAGAAATAAATCTAAATACAAATTAAACACGGGATATAAACGAAAATAACGTGACTTTGCAACATTTTTAGACATTTTTTTTGTGGAACAAAGCAATTTATAATAAATTATCGACTTGTAATGATGACTAAACAGCATTATTACTTTGGGTAAAATATTGGTTGAATACATTCTTTTTAAGAGAATATTTAATGAACATTCACCTAAAAACGTTCGTTATAAATAAATGCATTCATATTTCAAAAAAAAAAAAGAAAGAAAAAAGAAATACATACGTGGAGTATTTTTTTTTCTTTTTTGTTAACACATACATTTGTGGACTACATATATTTGTTTCTTCTTTCTAAAAAGCTTTTCTTTTTTTTGTAAAAAAAAAAAAAAAAAAAAAGCTTTTGTAAAAAGCTTTTCTTGATCCTTAAAAATCTCTCGTGGGTCGTAAACTCGCAACAATTTACAGCCTCCAGGTGAAATTGTCGTAACGCCTTCTGATAAAGCTGTCATCTCTACGGTCTTCTTATTCTTTCTTGTTTATATATCTTTTAACTCTAAACTTCCTGTCTCTTTATCTCTGTTCTTGCCATCCTCTGTTTCTCTCTGTTTTTCTTGACAAGAATCTCATCTAATGGAATCTACTGAACTAGAAGACATAGATTTCTTTAGCTCTTTTTCCGACCATCCAAACTCAACTTTCTTCACTCCAACCACAAGCTCGCTCACCGTATCAGAAGACCCGGTTTCACCAAAGACACAAAACCGAGACCACGATGAGTACGTTGCAGAGTTGACTCGTCAGATGACTAACTACATGCTTCAAGACGATGGAAAGCATCAAAAGGTACACACTTTACTTTCTTCTTCTTCTCTCTTTTGTTCAATCTCAAAATTCTTTACTAATCTTTCTTATGATTCAGTCTTGTGGTGGTGGTGGTGGCTCTAGCTCGCCGCAATCGACTCTTTGGTCACCGTTCGCCTCCGGTTACAGCAGCCCAGTCGTCCCTTCACGAGAACCATCTCCGCCGCTAACTCCGGCGAGGGTGGTCGAGACGAAACCTGTTATGATTCATTCACAGTCAAAACAAGCTTTTATCGATGACCAGATCAGATCTGTTCAAGCTAACGTGAGCTCATGTTCTATCATTTACAATTAGTTACTGAGAATCTTTTTTTTAATCCGTCGATGGTTTAGAATTAACAAAAGTTACCACCGTTCAAAATTTTCACTTTCTAAGAAAAAAAGTTTTCACTTTCTATATATAGTTTCATAAGATCAAAAAGGAGAAAGATCAGCAGCGAAACGATGACGTAGTAGGACACAGAGCAAGGAACTACCACAACAAACAGAGACCAAGGTCGGGCGTGAAGGCGGTGTTTATTGACGGGTCCGGTTCGATAACCGGGTCGGGTGGGACTGGAGTGTTTTTACCACGTGCTCATGGTACTGTTGTGGAGTCACGCAAGAAATCAGGTTAGATCCACTAATTCATATTAAGGTAGCATTATTACTCTTTCTCTGTTAAAATTCTCAATAGAATTATTTTTTACTTAGTCACTATTGAAATTAAAAAAAAAATCGTTATTACTCTAGGATTGATGTGAATAATAATTTTTACTTTTATTTTCACTTCTTATATTTCTCTCTTTTTTTATATCAATTTCTCTCTTTTTTTTTATATCAATTTCTCTCTTTTACTTTCGAAATTAACAAACCTATGGTTTGGGATTTAAAAAAGGAGTTAGTGGGTTTAAAGAAGGTTATGTACAATAAACGACAAAACAAATAAAGCTGGAATGACGTCGTCGTCTAGATACTTCGAGATTCCTACTTTGTTTTCTGGGGTTGACAAAGGGGAATCTTGTGTCTATATTATTAGATCTGAGTAATGTCATAATAATAAAAGAAATATACATTAGAAATAGATTAAATAAAAATACTTTAAGATAAACGTAAAAATAATTTTATCATTAAAATATTTTTAATAAAAAATGATCAAAATAAATTTTATTAAAAACAATTTTTATATTTGATATATATTTGAATTTTTTTCTCTAATGCAGTTTTTATTGTATTTTCTTACCCATAGTTAGCATGTAAATATGTATTTATATTTTTTGGATTAACTAATTTATAATTAAGGTTTAGATTTATGGGGTGTGGTTTTGAGGTGGAGTTTAAAATTACAAAAAAAAATATTTATTTTTTAAAAATTATTTTAGATTTGTATTTTTGAAATCTATTTTTATGACAAAAAAATTAAAAAAAAATATTTGAGAGATTTGTCTAAGATTAAGTGTTATATTAATGAAAGTTAGTTGACAAAAAAAAATATTTAAATTAGAATATAATTCTTTGTATTTGGTCGACGAGATGGATAAGATTTCACATCCCTGCCATACACTTGCAGAACGGACTTTCAGTGTTACGCAAATTCCATTCTTGTTTCCCATTTACTCAAAACAGTCCTTTTTCCAGACAATTATATAGCGCTAAAATTTTGAGGTGTTAGAAGGATTTAGAAGTCGTGACATAAATAGTTTTAGTTTGAATGGTTAATAGTTGCGTTGAGATTAGGTTGGGTTAGTTTAGCTGGTTGAGTATCAATCACTCCAAGCTCAAAACTCAATGATTTAGAAAAGGAAAAATTTCATAAAAATATTCTAACTAAATTTCATTAAATTTTTTAATATTTAAATTTTTTATTATCCAATTTAATACCCTAATTAATTATTTTATTTATTATAATATACAAATTTTTAAAAATCTGTCATTTTAATATCTAAATTTTGTTTATTTTAGTTAAAATACTAATAAATTTTAAATGAAATTTAAAAAATTTCTAAAATTTACAAAAAAATCTCAAAAAATTATAGTTTTATTGTATTTTTGGAAAAAATTATAATTCTAATCTAAACTGTGTATCTAAAAAATTGAGTATTAAAAAACTTAATAAAACCTAATTGAGGTATTTTTATAGAATTTTACATTTAAAAAAATATATAATAAGAATCTTTTCAAATATATTATTACATTGTTTGACTGAGTAGATTCCAAAGATTCCTTCTCACCTATTAATCTCTTCTTTTTTTTCTTTTTGAGATTTTATGTGACTGGCTGGCTGTTGGTGGGACAGATTTGCCCTACCTGATTAGAATATTGATTCAGCTTGTTTTTTTTCCTTTGTCACTCCCTTTCCCTTTCAACAAAATAAACCATTTATGTCAAAAAATCATTATCATTATCTTTTTCTTAAGACCTTACTTGTTTCATTCAATAAGTGGATTATAATCTAAGATAACCTACATCCGTTCGATCATTGACGATACCAAGGTTATATCCTAACCACATCGTATAGACTTTTCTTTCTTTCTAGATATAGTATTAAACCATGATGTGTAGCACTAAGAGCACCTCCATAGGTGGAAAAGCCCTCTTAAAGTTCTTAGTAATATAATACTCGTATTTATAATAACATTTTCATTAGATAATTAAATGTTGTTAAGTTTTAAGGAATTGATCAACTATATAACAACAGGTGGCTTTAAAAGATCCTGAAGAGTTTCTTAAAAGTTCCCCAACCAGATACTACCTCCGTTTTAAATTACTTGTCATTGTAAAGTAAAATTTTCGTTTCAAAATAAGTGTCGTTTTCAAATTTCAATGCAAAATTTAATGATTTTATATATCATTCTATTTTTTTATTGGTTGAAATGTGGTTATGTATATAGATAATGATGTTTTTATTTTGAGAATATGTAAAATTGAATGTTTTCTTAATCTGTATGCAAAAACCTAAAACAACAAATAAAATGAAACGGAGGGAGTATAATTTTTGTCGCTCTCCTCAATTTTTCATGTTTTATTTTTTTATTGCTTTAGATATTGGAAGATACTGCCTTTGGCAGTGCTTTAAGTTACTAACCAAGGCTTTCTCATATTCTTTAAACACAAATAATTATACATATCATGTCAACATTAAATTCTTGATTATTTCATTTTCAACTCCTAAACTTTACCCAATCAAGGAGTCGGTGGGTTTGTAGACGAATATCTTCTACCTTTTTGATAAAATTTATACTTTTGGCATCATTTTGATTTAATGTGGCTTACATATTGGTGGAAGGTGGTGACATGTTACTATTGACATTAAGATTTGTTGTCGTTCGATGAGACTGATGTCTCAACCAAACAGCTTCCTGAAGTTATTACTCTGAATAAAGTACCAGACTGGTATAGTTTGGTTTAGATATAGATTTGGTTTGGTTTTGACTTTTTGTCTACAAAAATTGTTCCAGGATGTTCAACAGTAATTATACCAGCAAGAGTAGTTGAAGCATTGAAAGTTCACTTTGAGAAATTGGGTGTTCCTTCGACATTCTCTTCTGATATCCCTCCTTTTCATGGTATCAACCCCACACCTATCTTTTTCCTTATTCAACTTTCTGTTCTTTTATTCTTTTGACTTAAGTTATGATGTACAAGAATAAGCTATAACTTATATCCCTGTATTCATTTATAAACAGTACAAAACCTCTCAAAATTTTCGCTAATTGAATTTTTTTTTTTTTGATAATCCAGTATCCGACCACTAAGCGTGATCGACTAGCCCACCGGGCCTAAGCCCACGCCATTACAGGATTTTTAAGCCTCCACTTAAGGGCCCCTGGTTACGCTAGTGGTCTGGAGCGCCACATCACATCCGCATGTAAATTATGTGGTGGCCGGGAATCGAACCCAGGGTGCCCGTATTGGAGCCTTTGGCTTCCTCAAGACAACCACTGAATTGAATTTTATTGTTATGTATTTTCTTTATATTGAAACTTCTACTATGGACTTAGAGCATCTTTATCGTAAGAGACAAATAAAGGTTTCTTAAAATTGTTTTTTTTACTTTTGTTTGAAAAAAAAATGTATCAATTGCGGACCGCCACATATTGGTGGAACCCGTAAAGAGTGCAAATAACCCAAAGAAACGTTTCTTATTTTGGCTTTGGAAGGAACGGTTTTTTTTAAAAAAAAGTGGACCCCCTCCCTACTTAGAGACCCACTAAATACTGCGGTAAAAATGCTCTTATAGTTAATTAGACTTTTGGACGTCAGCCATGTGATTAATCAAGGTGTGGTTTTGTAAAGAACTTTATTACCGAAGGATCTGCATACTAGTGGCGAAATTAGTTAGTTAGCATTAACTACATCGTATTAGACACATGTGTAACTAATATAGTTTGAAGTATACTTTTAGTAAAGTTGGTTTTTTAGTATCTTCTGATATGATTCTTGATACGTTTTTGTGAACCGGCTAGTTAAAGGTCTTTCATTGATAATTATTGAAATTATTTACTATACAGATGCTTTGTTGGTGTCCATGAAGAACAAAAACAGTACCAAATGCAGTTCATCAACTCGTGCACAAGGTCGAACACCGTACACGGCAGAAACGTCGGCGGAGAGCCACCAAGAACCACATGCGGATTTACCAAATGAATGGACGTACTGATCAAACATCGGCACATGCTCGTGTTTGCTGAAGTTGTAGGTTTCAAGAGGTAGTGTCATTTCGGATAAATATTTTATAGTGGGCGTCAGAATATAAAATAAATAAAAGTTTTAAAAATCATTTTTATTTGGAAATATATAGATTTCAAAAGGGGTGAATTTTTTTCTTTTGTATTTTCCATAAATTGGTTCGAGTAGAATCAATAATTCTTATGATAAAAGAACCAAAAATATGCATATATGTTCATGTATATTGCATGCCTGTTGTATTAAAAGGAATGGGTGCTTTATGTAGGTTTCCTTGTAATAAAATCATCGCCAGTGTAATAAAAATAATAATAAAAGACCATTTACTTAGTTCACCTTAATGTCTGTTTACTTAATGTCTGTTAATATTGTGTATGTCGTTAGAGACTTCTAGTCAGTGTGTGACATTGAGTTCAAACCCAGCTTTCAGCGGCAGAAGTGGGATTGTTCAGTTGGGCTATCGGGCGTTCCCCGTGGGTTAGTGTCTCTTAGTCCTTCTCTCCTCTAGTGTCTACCGCTTCAAGGACGGTGAAGATTATAAGCTTAGATGAGTTATTCTGAAGCTAGTTCCTCCAAAGGTAACATGAAAAGTTATGGCGTCCGAGGTAATGAGGTGGTCTCATCACCTTCTCATGGCTATTGTCAATGGTTGATAAATGGAAACGATATTCGAGGATTATCGATCTGAGCTAGCGAAATGCACCATGGGGATGGAGTACTTTTGTTTGAATCAGTTTGTAATCAAATCTTTAAATTATTCATGTTTATAATTAGTGTAAATATCTATATTATTAAAACTGAAGTCACTTTTCGGATTGTTTGGAAACAAGAGTAGAATTTTATCCGAAAATTCTATTTGGATACATGGATAGCTTTGTTTGGATAATAAAACCTATATTAAATCCGAAAATATTCTGTTTAGATATTTTCTTCTATTTACACATTTAGTCATCCCATTTCTTTCTTATTTACAGATTCTTCCAATATCATTAAAAATAATATATTCAAATTAATTAATTTCAATGTATTGTTATTTCTTTGTCGTGAAAAAGCAATCTCCAAATATATAGTGTATATTATATAAAACTATCTATAAATATAGTATAAATTTATTTATTTTAGTAAAATATAAAATTTTGAGAGTTTAATTTTCAGAAAACATGTATTAAATATCGATCTCCACTTAGAATAATAATAAAAAATATAAAAATATACAGGTACACGAATATAGGAAATATTGTGATCAGTTGCACCTGTTTTAGTTGGAAAATAGAAATACCGAATATTTTTATACTCAAATCTACCCAATATTGCAAACAGTTGAATAAAAAATTATGATTTCTATATATTTTTAATGCATATCTTCCTAATTTTTTGTAACAATTTATTGACAATACATATACGTCCTTTATTCTAATAATTTCCCCTACGATATAAGAAATACTTGATTTCTAAATGATATTAACATAAATATATAAATTATATTTGATTTATAGAATGTCGCAATACACAATTTTTGAAGTATCAAATAGTTGAGTTTTGATTTAATAATATTAGATATTAGATATAATAGATTTTTTGAACAATCACGATTTTGATAATCTTCAATTAGGAACCGAATAAAATAGTTTATTTTTTGAACCTATAAGATTTTGAATTTAAGTATATTATATATTAGATATAATAGATTTTTTAAACAATCACGATTTTGATAATCAATCAATTAGGAACCAATTTTTTTTCCAGAATATTCCTAACTCATTATACCATATTTATAATTTGATAACAGAATTTTCAATCCTTCTAAAACGTGTGCAACACCCACCGAATATTTTAGGTATATAAATTTGGTATCAGAATTTGCCTTATAACTATAAATATAAGTTTGATTTTTTTCTATGGAAATAAATATTTAACACATACGATTATACAAAAGCAATATATATATATACTAAAAAATCTAATCAATGATTAGCCTTTATATTTGGCCTCAAATACAAACAACTCAATATTAACAAGATTTTAGGAAATGAATATACACTTTTCCTTCTCATTATCGAATATACCAAAAACTCGATTTAAGTATTTTTATCAATAACTAAAATATAGTAATATCTAATTTAAATATATCCAATACACGATTTTTAAAAATATTTAAAAGTTATAATGGGAATCTAGAATATTCCAAAGATTTCTTATTCAACACACTGCTTTACTTTTCTTTTATATATAACTCTCTATCTTCACTTCTCAACAATGTAGCCCAAAAACCTCTCATCTTTGTCAATAATCTCTCTCTAAGATCAAGGTATGTTGTTTGTTTTTTTTCATTGTTGTGACCAATTTAGATACATATATCTAGGTTTCATTTTTTTACTTTTATGAATCACAATAATCTATGAATTACAATAATCTATTCTTAGACTGTTTTTTTTAATATATTTTGTTTTAGTTTTGCATGTCTTTCATTCTTTTAGTGTTAGATTATTTTTGAAAGGTATAAGATTTCAAATTATGTTAGGATTGTTTAGAGATTGATCTTTTGAAAAATATTCTTTGTTTATATTTGCATATCTTTCGTTCTTCTAGGGTTTGATTTTTTTTCAATATATTCGATTGTGTATTTTTTGAAATATGTTGTTCTTTGGTTATATCATCTTTATTTGACTAAATCTAACTAAAGAACAAAGATTTTGTTTTGATTTTTTCAATTTTTTTGGCTAACCTAATTATTCTTTGAACATGCACTAGGTATTCTCTATGGAAAAGAACCAAGCCCTCAAACTCAAGAATCCAATAGTAGAAGACTATGGTTCTTCACCAATGGAAGCATTCAACAATGGAAAGAGGGAGACTAAGCTCCATTACAAGGCTTTTCTTGCAAAGGTGAAGGAAAGGGACAAGGCTGTGTATAAGAGACATAGAGAGGAGTTGGATGTCATTGAGTTTCAAGGAAAGCTCTTGGTTCTTGACCAACTTGAACCCATCTTTGAAGCTCTAAAGAATCAAAAGGAGAAACTTGAAGTCGATCTTGAGATGACACAAGCTAAGTTGGATGATGTGAGTGTTCCAAACATCAATTGGTACAAGTGGGATGAACCTCAAATGTATGATTAAACTCTTTGAATCTCTTTCAATGACTGTTGGTGATGATTTAATGTTTTCTCTTGTGTTTTCGGATTTAATAACTATTTTACGGTTGTTACACAACCGTTTATGTATAATTATTTTGGATAATTAATGTTTAATTATGTTTTTATAAGGTCTTTAATATCCTTTGATCTATCATATATCTTTATTCTTGCATTTTGAGATAAATTTTATCTTTGATGATTTGATTATTTGTGTAGATATAAACTTTATTTTTGATATTTTAGTAACGAAAATAATGCATCTTTTAGGTTTGTATATATTTTAAATTGATGAATATATTGTGTGGCATTAGATTTAGATATTTTTAAGTTATTGTATTAATTTTCGGTTTAGTTTTTAGGTATATTATTATTGCTATAGATAGTAACAAAAATAATGCATATTTTAGGTATAAAGTTATTATTGAGATTCTATGAATCTCATCATTATATTTGTGCAACATGCAAAACTTGATTTGATAAGTTATTGTGACAAATGTAACTATTTTCTTATATAACAAACATAATTTATTTAGTTAATCTATGTTTGTAATGATGCTCTTTTGACAATGACAATACTTATGGAGGTGACATGATTGAGCATTATTTAGTTTTTCAAATTATTTTTTTTGTTAGCAATCTCAAATTTTAAATATTGTATCAATTTTAGAAATGGTTTTTATGACAAGTTATTATTATTTAGATATTAATTATTTAGTTGTAGTGTTAGTAATCTCAAGTTTTAAACATTGTATCAATTTTCGAAATGGTTTTTAGGTATATTATTATTGGTATATATAGGTAAATATTGTCTAATGATGTGTTTCAAATCTAATTTTACAAGTTATTAATGAGATTCTATGAACCTCATCATTATATTTGTGCAACATGCAAGACTTGATTTGACAAGTTATTGTGGCAAATGTAACTATTTTCTTATATAACAAACATAATTTATTTAGTTGATCTATGTTTGTAATGATGCTCTTTTGACAATGACAATACTTATGGAGGTGACATGATTGAGCATTATTTAATTTTTCAAATTATTTGTTTTGTTGAAGAAAGTATAATTGTTTTACAAACATAGATTAAAATATTCTATTGTTCACCACATAAATATTGTTCTCTTTTAATAGTATACATATATTTGCTAATTCGGTTTTGTTCGAATATTCAGACAAAGTAATACTTCTCCTAACAAAATCGACTAGATTTCAAATACTTCTCCTAACTTTTTTTGAATATAATATATTTCAAAAAACTCTTTTGTAGCAATGAGTTAATTATCTAAATTTGTTTACTAAAATATTACAATTTCAATATGTTTTATAATTTACAAATAAATAAATTTAAACAACCAGTAAATTTATGAATACTCCATAATAATAATATACCTAAAAATTACATAATAAAAGGATGATTTTATTAGTTTTCGTTTCACCATCAAAAAGATTATGAGTAAAAAAAATCTCACAAGCAGCAAAGATATCGATCACGCAATCATAGGATATAAACTTATTATAAATCATAGTTCAATATTAAGTTGGTAAAAATGTCAAAATAAAAACTCGCGTTTTCTAAGCGCGGGTCAAAATCTAGTTATTATTAAAAAAAATTACAATCCGTTATTTTTGGGATAACTATTAGTTTACTATTGTCAATATTACAAATTCAGAGCACGTTTTAGTGTATTGAAATGTGAAAATGTATTATATGCTCGTGGCCTTGTGGGTGATCTTAATCCACCGACTTGGATTATGAACAAAGATTTTAAAATTTTAACATTTTTTCATTTTTAAGATTCCACATTAGTTTTTTTTCTTCTATCTTATCATTTAACATATTATTTAGTTTTTACATACTACAGTTATTTTATTTAATAAAATTTAATATTCCTTTTTACTAATTAATAATTCTTTTATGTGCAGATTAAATAAATTAATTTCTCTTTATAGATATTTTAAACAATTATATTCGACCATAACAAGAAAAATAAAATGAGAATATATATAACTAGATCAAAGTTTACAAAATCATATAACTAGATCTAAAATTCTTGAAAGACTTTATTTCATTATTCTAGTTATTTCAATTGGAAACAAAAAATTAAACGAGAAATCCCACAAACAACATAGTTGATAAAAAAAACAAATAAGAATCAACAATGTGATTGAACCTCGGTATGATTGTTATTACTACTAGTATCCTTAAAAGACCTACTTCCAAAAACCATAAACCCTAATCCAAAACCAGCCATTGCAGCCAAGAAGACTCCTCCATTGAATGACATCACAGCCAACATGATCAAATAAGACAAACCAGCCCTCACGGTGTAAACCACCGTCTGGATAAGCCCGCCGCCAAAGCTAGCCGGACCGGCTTTCATGACCCCGCACCGCGAAATCCATTCCGACAATGCGGAAAAGACAAAAATGCTGGCGAGGCAGACCCAATACATGGTCAGACTAGTCCCTGGCCAGCCGTCGAATAGAACCTCCGTGTGTGTCCCCCAAAAGAAAGTCATGTGCATCATGCCACCGTGATGACGGCGGCGATGTTGGAAAAACGCCGATGGTGAAGGTGCCGGAGCTGCCTGGGAAGATCCACTCATGCCGTTCATATTGTTTAGAGATATTCTTAACTTGAGATGTGAGGGTTTGCTTGTGTGTGTATGTGTGAGGTAATTATAAGGGTTTAGTTTTTGGGTTGGAGTTTGGTGCGTAGTACAATGAACATTTCACAACAACAATGCGATAATTTTGTTTATATTCGAGTATAATTAAAATTGTACTTCAAAGGGACTTAGTTAAGATAAAGTACAAAAAGATATTTAGTTGAGACTTTGAAGAAGTAAAACCCAAAGAGTTGGGGAATCTTTGATTATATCTTTGAGACTTGAGGCAGGTAGTCTTGTTTCTAGCTTTACTGTTATAATTGTTCCCATAGTATAAAGTGTGTAGAATTTTTAAATTAAACAAACCGTTAAATTACATTATTTTAAAACCCTTTCATAGTATCTATACACCATGGTATAAATCCCTCTTTAAGAGCTACATTTTAATATATATGATATTTTCAGATGTAGCTAATAAACTAACTTTATTTGGCTTAATCATATTATAAAATAATCTCAAATATATGGAGATTGGTTTTATTTGGAACAAATTTACATTTTTTTTACTATACTGTATAAACAATTACGCCTGGTAGTTTTTAACTATGAAATCATAAAATTGAGTTTAGAGCATCTCCAAAAAAAATCTCTATTTTGAAATTTCACAAACTCTATATTTAAAATTTCAAAGTATTCCTCTCCAAAAATAAAACTTCAAAATTATTTGTATTTTATATTATGATCCTTATATTTGTCACAATTAATATAAATTCATAAAACTTTTATAAATAACTAACACATATATTAAAATATTACTACAATATTAATTAATAAAAATTTACATTAAAATATAAAAGTAGAAATATAAACACATAATTAAATATTAAACTACAAGCAAAATAACATATTATTCCATAAAATTATTTCTGTAATGTTCTCATATGTGATCAACTAGTGCATTTAAAAGTAGGAAATGACTCTCTTTGATTTCGTAGAGACGTTTGGTACATTATGGCTAAATCGAAACAGTTATGGTTTGACTAAGGTTTTTTTTACCTCAAAACACCATGTATTATTAATTCAAAACGAAAAGGTTAGCTTTTGGAGCTAACCACATCAAAATCAAGGAGTCTACATTGGAAAAAGAGTTTTGTGAGCGGGCTCCTTTTGCAAGGAGGTGGGCTCTTATATTACACTTTCATGCGATATGAGAGAGACAAAAACAGTAAAATCAGCTCGAACATGGACAAATTCATCCAGTTCTTAAGCCAAACTTGACCAATCTTCTTCATCATTAATCAGCTTGACTAGCTGAAGACAGACTGATTCAAAAGACATTGAAATAAATCTTAGTCGCGAAGAGCTCTTCATTACGCTAAGCAAGATATTGAACTCCGGATGTAAGGGAGATAGAACCTGGTCCATCCCAACAGAACCATATATATGAGATCCTGGTTTGACGTCGAAAACCAAAACCACCTCCGAAAATGTTAGAAATTTTCACCCAAGATGCATCCACTTGGCATCTCGGAAGTGATGATTCAACTACAACATGTTTGTCTTCTGTTATGGGCAATCCATGTGGGATTCCTTGGCCTGATATCACTTGTGCAACCCGTTATTCCTCTTTTTTCTTGGATCGCATGCCTAACCGTATTTGGAGGCGTTATTTGCTTCCCGTGAAAGACTTTATCATCTCTTGCTTTCCTAATAAACCATATTATCCATAGGAATCGAGTTAGTACGTTCTCGGGAGCACCATTCTTTTTAGCATGGAGGAGAAGGTAGTAAAAAAATTCAAAAATACCCACTCCGGGAAAACCTCAAATGCGATGGTATGTTAGACAAAGCCCAAGTCTGGAGGGCCGGGGACAGAGAAATAACAAATGATTTATTGTTTCGTCAGCATTCCCACATTTGGGGCAGGTGCGATCTGTACCGAAATGTCGATCCATAAGCCGACTACATGTGGCTAGACACCCCGGTAAGGCTTGCCATAGGAAGAGCTTGATCTTTTGGGTAGTATGCAGCTTCCAGATTAAGGATTTTAGCGTATTGGAGCTAGGCTCTGAGGCCTATATTTCGAATTTGTTTTCCTCAAGTTGTTTTGCAAGCTTATACCCTGAATGGATTGTATATAAACCAGATTTGTATGAATCCAAATGTAACTGTCTTCCTTGAAACTATGGTTGGGCCGAATACTTTGTATTAACAAGAGGTCTCCTGGATCTATCAGGGATTCAAAAATTATGTTTTCCATTGATGGGATGTCTGGTCAATGAGATGGCTAACGAGAAGATTTTGGTCTCGGCATATACTTAGAGCAGTGGACGGTCTTGCTGGAACTGAGGGGATCCATGGATCTAGCCACACCCGAGAGTTGAGGCATGAGCCTATTGTTTTCCTTAAGCCTTCCCAGAGAAGATCTTTCTCTCCCAGGATGCTTTTCCACCCATAAGAAGGGGAGTTTGATTTTTTAACTTCCATAGAACTAATATATCAAAAATATCTTCTCTTGAGGACACAAGCAAGGAGGGAATTAGGATGGTGCAATAGTCGCCATAGTTGATTGGCTAAAAAGGCCAGGTTAAAGTCATGCAAATCTCTAAATCTTAATCCACCTTTATCAAAATGTAGGCAAATTTTCTCCCAGGTGAACCAATGTAATCCACAATTATTTGATTTCGTGCTCCACCAAAATTTCGCAATTGCTCCTTGTAGTTTGGTTATAATATATATGGCTAAAACATGGTTAAAATAGTCACAATTTTGTCACGAAATAAAATATAACTAAAATAGTAAACTATTTCGTCACAAAATAACTATATACACTTGATCACGAATTTGTCACATTTACTTATGTGACAACAATATTAACCATTATTAGTTGTCAATAAGGCACAAGCTTCACCCTCGCATCAATAAGAATTCTCATTACACAATAATCTCACAATTGAACTTCTTAACTATTTTATCAATATAATGAGATTGTGTTAAAGATAGTTTTTTAATTGTATGTGTGATTCAAATTTCAAGAATTACATTCATCTCCCCTATGTATTTTACTGTAAAATTTAATGATAATAATATTTTTGTAAGCTCTGTTTGTTTATGACAAATGCCAAAAATCAACATATCATCAACATACAATCAAATGATTATTTCATCATTGAACTCATCAATTTGTTTTATAAACACGTATCCTAAGAGTTTAACTTAAACCATTTGATAAGATAAATTTCATTAAACATTTGATGTTACTGTCTCGGTAATTTCTTTATCATACAATTAAATTATACACTTTATACTTATTACAATGTACAATAAAACCTTAAGGTTGCTTCATATACACTTCTTTCTGAGCCATCGATCCATACTCATCGATCATAGTTAATAGCACCAACCATAAACAATATGTTTACAACTCATGACGGCTCGGCCTTAACCCCAAGGCACTTGCCTCCATAAGGATCAATGACTTGCATGATGCAAGTCATATTATTCTGGGAAATTACATTCACACCTTTTTATTTACATTACGTTACCACCCTTTCAATAACTTTATGTTCGCATCATTTCGGTAAATGTTCACAACCTTTCAGTGACACTACATTTGCACCCTTTCAGTGGCGTTACATTTGCTTTCTTTTGGTGATGTTACATTCACACCTTTCCGGTGATAGTATATTCACACCTTTTCGGTCCCGAACCATTCGCACCCTTTCGGTCCCGACCCGTTCGCACCCTTTTGGTCTCGCACTTTCACACCTTTTCAGTCCCGACACTTCCACACCTTTTTTGTCACGGCCCGTTCGTATACCCTTTCAGTCACGATACATTTTCGCCCCTTCGGACATGACCCATTCATACCTCTTCGGTCACGACATGTTCACACCCTTTGGACACAGTACATTCCCGTCCCTTCGGAAACAACATGTTCGTGTCCCTTCGGAAACAACATGTTCGCATCTCTTTGCTCACAACATGTTGACACCTCTTCGGCGACAACTCGCTCGCACCCATATGGTGATGAACTGTTTGCATCCCTTGGATGACGACTCGTTCACACCCCTTGGGTGATGCCTTGTGCGATCATCATTAGCAATATTATTTAACATGAAACTAATATACCTTTGAGAATATATATTCTCCATTGTTTCATCTTCTTGCTCCATCTTCGAAAGTTTACTATCTCAAGCATTTCTAACTTTCCAAACTTTGATTTTTTATCTCTAGCACAAATATTATAATTCACAACGAAAATAATCTTTAAGATTGTCGGTTAAAAAAATTGTTTTGATACCCCCGAATAGATGTGAACTATATACTTGGATAATGACTGAATCATGCACAAGGTCACTTTCTTTAAAGAGTATTTCGACTCATTCTTGTTGTAGGCTTACAAAAACAACCAACTGTTACAATTGTTTATCATCAATGGTTGCAATAGTTTATCATTATTAGTTACAACTACAAAAAAAAAACATTTGTTCATCAAAATATTTGCAATGTTATACTTTAATAATTACCAAATTTTACTTAAATATCCAACAGAGTTTTGAACCGTTTCCCAATGTTTGGTCGTATCTCCCTTCGAAAGGCGGTTACATACAGTCAGCCAAGTTATGAACGAATACTTTGGGTTGCATTAGTGAACTAGACTCCCTTAGTCCAAGATTGAAATGAGTTTTCAAGTGATCCACCATGTGCCTCCTCCTCTGACGTGAGGTCATGACCTCAGCTAGGCAAGCGTGCTTGCTGATTCCAAGATCAATAAAGCCTCTGCTTCCAAAGATTTTATAGAGCCAGCCTTGCTTACACCAACGATCATACCATAACGAACGTCCGAGCTCGGTTCCCCACCGCACTTCTATAAAAAAAATTGGCTGTTTTGTTATTATCTTACTATATATCCATTAATTATGAAATATTTTAATATATGTTAAGATTTTAAAATTTTATTCAAAAATACATCACGACCATGGTAATTAATATTTTTTTTAAAAAAAATTATATCTAAAATATATAACTATATAACCAAACGGTTCAAAACAAATACTCCCTCTGTTACAAAAAATACATATTTAAAAAAATTGTTTCAAAAGGATGTTTTTTTATATTTCTAATACAGTTTTTGTTAACCAATAAAGAAAATTATGATTTTTAAAAATATATTAATTATATTTTTTGAAATTTTATTAGTTTAGAAATATAAAAAATATAAAATTATAAAAATCTGTACATTAATAAGTAAGTTTTAATGTGTTTAATTAAAAAGTGTGAAAAGCTTAAAACATGTATTATTTTGAAACAAAGAAAGTATTAAATAACCTCTAAATGGTATCTTGACGTCATTATTTTAGCCTCATTGACTTTCGTCAACGTAATGTTTACAATTGAAAAAGACTCTTTACGAGATATCGTATCAGACTACACCTTATTCGGAATCGTTTGCATCTACGCTCATACTATAGAATCATAAACATGATTTACCAACTTTTAAGAATTCCAAAAATAGTGAAATATCTCTAGAAAATTATGATACAGTATTTGTACTTAGGGAACCAAATTTAGTAATTAATTAAAATTATAAATTTAGAAGTACATAAAATAATAATAAAAAGTACATAAAATCTCCACTCTGTATTTTCTAAATATTACCGTTTTTGTACGACAAAAACTTTGACAAGTCGAAAACAAGTTGTACTATACTACAATAATATCGCTACTCTTATGTCCACACAAAAATCCACAAAGATAAAATTGAAAAAGAGAAATTTCATATCACTAAATATCAAACAACTTTCTTCCTAACGTTTTTATTCTCCTCCTCCCAAATTAACACACAAGAGACCCAAGAACAAAAGAAAGAATGGATCATGATCACATGCATGACATGCCTCCACCATCATCATCATCCATGATGAACAATGGATCGATGAACGGAGGAGGAGGAGATCATCACAAGATGATGTTGATGCACATGACTTTCTTTTGGGGCAAGAACACGGAGGTTCTCTTCTCCGGTTGGCCAGGAACAAGCTCCGGCATGTATGCTCTTTGTATCATCTTTGTCTTCTTTCTCGCCGTCCTCACCGAATGGCTTGCTCACTCCTCTCTCCTCCGTGGCACCAGCGGAGATACGGCTAATGCCGCCTCCGGACTCGTCCAAACCGCCGTGTACACCCTCCGTACCGGCCTCTCTTATCTAGTCATGCTCGCCGTTATGTCATTCAACGCCGGCGTGTTTATCGCCGCCCTCGCCGGTCACGCCATTGGTTTCATGTTGTTTGGAAGCAGAACGTTCCGGAGTCCCTCCGGTGACCGGGAAACAAAAGATCTTCTTCCTGCCTCAGGTTGTGCTTGTTGATTATTATAATATATGTATTATTTTAACCAAACTTGTGTTTCTAATAAAATATCTAGGGTTAATACTTTTCTTGATTGTTTTTTTGGATTGTTCTTGAGGTTCACGGGTGTTAGTGGGAGGGGGAGGAATATTTTCTAATTTCTATTTATTTTGCTTTATTATTTTTGTATTTTTCTGGTTAATATGATCAAATGGTGAAAGCTGAAGATATCAATTTACTAATGTAGGACACCAATTTGTTTTCTCTCAGAGTTCATATACAGCTTTCTTATCTTATTAAAATATACTATTGTGAACAATGTAGGGTTTGTTTTTTTCTTGATTGTTTTCTGGATTCTTCTTGAGGTTCACGGGTGTTAGTGTGAGGAGGAGGAATATTTTCTATTTTCTAATTGTTTTGGTTTATGATTTATGTATTTTTCTGGTTAATCTGATTAAGGTGAAAACAGAAGATATCAATTTACTAATTTAGGACACCAATTTGTTTTCTCTCATAGTTCATAATACAGCTTTTCTTATCTATGAAATTATACTATTGTGAACAATGTAGTAGATTGCTTCATATAATTATTTTCTTACAAAAATAGCTTTATTTAGAGGTGACAATTCAGTTTAATTAATATTAAATTTAGGTACTTGTGTTTGATTTCATTTGTTTCCAGTCTGCGCTCTTACAATATGGATTATTAGCATATCGTCTCATAATAAACTCTTTCAATCCTTGTCACTGATGATCTCTCTTGTGTGTGTCTGAATTCTGAAAACCAATGTTGATCTATTATTAGTAGATATTGTATTTTCCTTTCTGTTCCCAAGGTTGTGTATTTATTGGTGGTTGTGGCACGTAACCTAGCAAAATTAATTTTAGGGTGGTTGTTAGTTGGGAAGAAAATAAAGACATGATTCCATTTCCACCGCCCAAAATTTAGGTTGGAGTCATGTATTAAGAGGGAGTTTCAGTTTTTTTTATGTCGTACTCGTAGTAAGATAACTTTAGATACTTCCATTGCATGCCTTCATCTTATACACACAACAATCGGTTTTGTCTGGCCAAAACTATTAACAAAATTATGATCTAAGTTGATACGGACCGAGTGGTCAGTAATATCTATGGTTTGTTTTAAGAGACTTGGTTAGGAATGTATTAAAGTCCTTCACTCCAAGTCGAGAAGAATACCACTTGCGCATGTCGCCCATCAGATCAAAAAACAACCGGAGGAGGTTTTTAAGAAGACAAAAAAGATATATTCATAAGATGTGTTCATGTAAATGAGAGGCCAAAGTATACATCTTCATGTCGACGACATATGTCTCTCTATATCAATAAAACCAAATTCAAAAGGTGGTACATTTCATTCAAGAAAAGGTGGTACATTTATAATTATCCTTTTCCACCAACAGTTTCTTAACCTCGTTTAGACCGCAGGCTAACCAATTTCATGGCCCTAAGCAAAATATTAAAGTGTTGGCCTTCATAAATATATTTAGCAAAAACCTTAATAACTATTTGACCGAAGGTTGTCTTTCAATATGTTTTTATTTTGATACTCTGTTTTTAGGACTGGTGTCTGGTGGAGGCTTGTTTTCTTTTGAACAATAAAATCCATCGTTGAAAATAGTTTGTTGACAGGCACTACTTCCAAAATTTTATTTGAGAAATGCACTGAAATAGAGTTTCAAATCTCTGATTCACTCTAGCTTAACTTACTCTCACTATGGTGGAGAAAGGGAACACAAAGGATGTTGGTGACTTAAAACGTGGATTTTGCCAGGATGCCTTACGTAACCGCTTATGTGGTTTATTCCAAGGGCCGCCCTTCACACCTAAACATGCTGTATTAGCTTCCGTTCCAAGTAACTCAAAGTCACTTTATGAACCCTTTGGTATAGTTTGGTCAAGATTTTCTACACAGTTTACTTGACCAATATTGTTATGACTAATTTAAATCTCTGTTTAGTGATTTGTGTTTGTGGGCAGATGAGGTCTAGACCACTTTCTTTCAGGAGCAGACCACCAAATTAATTCTTCTTTTACGGACAAATACTTCTTATAGTACTGCATTATTCTATAATATTTTGGATATCTAATTACATAGCAAAAGGTGTTTTCACTAATTAATGACTTATGGCTCTCTTTCACCTCAGTCTTTTCTGGTTAATACATTAACCTCCGGTTCGTATCACACATACTAAAAGGAAGGGAGAGTATTGGAGTATTAGTAATACCTGCATGCATGCAGTTGTACTGTCTCTAAATTATTACCCAAATTTTCATAAAACGTAGAATCTAATTATGTTTGTTTGATGAAAATTTTAATAACATCACTCATGAAAGCAAGAGTTTTACATAAAATAACTCTGAGCAACATCAATAAGTTTTGTAAATGAAAACTAAAAGGTTTTGATGGACTAGAAAAGATGTTTATTAAACTCTTGGTTCCACACTTCATCTTCATCATCATCTTCATCCACTTGTATTGGTAGAGATCTATCGCCAAGCCGAGCTGGAGGAGCACTAGTAGTTTGAGAAAGAGTGTTGATTGGTGGTTGTTGTTGATCATCTTCTACGTCATGTGTCACTTGCATGGCTTCAACTTCTCCATCCTTCATTGCGAACGTATCTTCTATTTGCTGGCAATCTAATAGCTGCTCATCCGCCAAGGAGGAAGGAGCTAGAACAATGTCGTGATCAATATTGGTCGGTTGCTGCTCCGAGGAAGAAGCTGAAATAGAATCATCATGATCATCATTGGACTTGTTTATCTTGCGAATCTTGCACAGGACCACTTCTTGAAACGTGTTTTCATCCGGTAGAGAATACTCGTACATAATCCAGCTACTATTGCTCCCGGGAACAACAACACAAGTGCCACCACTACAAGAAAACACATGGTTAAAGACAACAGTTTATGTCCGTATGTTGTCGTTAATCATCGTTAACGTCGGCCTTGCATCGATGACGAAACTGTCGTTAATCGAATGTCGTAAATAGTTTTCGTCGTTAAACTGACGTTTATTAAAGTCAGATATAGATGTGTATCTGCTGTGTCCCTAATTAGCGACGACCTGTTGTCATTAAATTACCACATATTAACGTCATTATTACCGATGGTAAGTAACGACGTCATAGAAGTCATTAATTAGCGACTTCTCATGTGTCATTAATTACCGACAAGTTGAGATATCTTTGGTATGTCTTTATATAAAATCAAAGTAACGACAAAGAATGTGTCACCATATTAGTGACACATTGAATGTCATTTTATGTATTTACATAGAACAAGATAACGACATATTATTGTGTTAGTAAAAGTATAAAGAATTGTGGACAAAATTATTAAAAATAGGATTTGATTACTATTAATTTTAAATCAGAAATGAAATTAACTAGATTTTAAAGAAAGACAAAAATTAATTAATATTTTTATATTTCAATGTTTAACATTGTAAATACCAAAAAACAACATAATACTCCAATGTTTAACATTGTACATTGTAAATACCAAAAAACAAATACTACAATGTTTAGCATTGGAAATCCAAAATACTAAAATAGCTGAAACCTTAATTAACTTTGTTGAAGAAAACGCATCTCCATAGCTTTAAAACGCTCCTCGTTTTCGGCTTTCATCGCTGCAATTTGGGATTCGAAGTCCGCTTTTTGTTGCGTTACGATCTGCTTCGTTGCATGAAGCTCGGTTTGGAGACTTGTGACTATCGGGTTTGGAGTAAATGACAAAGATTCAGTCTCCACAACTGAACCCATACCATACCTACGTCCCCTCTTAAGGGGGGCGACCTATGAAGCAAAACATATGGTATTAGGATAGTACTCATAACAGATGAAACATATTTAAATTAAAAAATACCGATTTGAAAATAGCATCCATTTCAGACTTTGACAATTGTTGGGGTGGCTCAGATCCATCCTCACATTCCATTTGAGATAGCTGCTCTTCTGCCTTCTTCTTAACCTCGTCTAAAATTAGAATGGTCCTAGGATCAATGATAACACCATCAGATTTTCTCTTATGTGTGTCCTCGAGAAGGTCGATATCTGATGGAAACTCTCCAGTTTGAGCACGCTGAAACATTAAACTTAGAGTGTTTCTAAATAACATTTGTAACTTAAGACAATATTTTATTAACTATTTACCATCTCGTGTCTGCGACGAAGGAAAGACTTTTGGCCTGTACAGTGCACAGAACTTCCTACACCATTTGGTTTGCTCTTCCTGGCCTTAGAGTTCCTCTTACTAATGACCTTGTGGTCATTACTTGACCAGTGCTTAAGAAACAGTTTCCAAACTGTGCCCCCCATCCATGTAGGTTTTTTCCCACGTCTCTTCCAGTCAGAAACTAATGATCTGAGTTGTTTCCCTGTCTGTTGCTTGAACTTCGACTGGACCAGCCTCGTGTGCACATGATCCCAGTTATAATGTTGCTAAAGAAATATTAAAAGTTTAAAACAATTATAAGTATTTAAATAAAAGTAAAATTAGCTAATACTTACAGCAAATGCTTTAAACCAACGGCTTTTAACTTCTGTGGGGGTCTTGGTCCAATTGTGATATACACCTCTGAAATCTGCTTCTATGATTTCCCTGATCGTTCTAGCCACTCCATGAGTTAGGTGAAACCTACAATACAATTTGCTTAAATATAGACAACTAAAACTGTAAATAAGAGATATGAGTACTATAAATTGTACTAAGTACCATGCACCCTCAAGATCATCTGCAAGTTTAGAGGGAGGCACCAGCATGTCCATGCGTTCTCGGCCTGGACTAAGAAGCAATTCCTCAAGAGTCATGTGAGATAAAACGTCATCATCCGGTGACTGAGTCTCTGGAACTTCATCATCTGAGTTTTCTGGACTAAGTGAAGGAGTTGAGGAAGATTGTGGTGCAGTCACTGATTTCGAAGCAACACCAGTGCGAGAACCCATTTGAGAAGAAGCATGTATACGAGACATCACAGGAGGTCCCCCAGAGCCTTTTTTTTTTGTGCCATGTAGTCCATGACAGAATTCCTATGAGAAGTCCTAGAGCTGCAATTCAAAACATCACTACTTTGTAAAACATAATTACTTTATATGAAGGAAAAGTTATGGGTGATAAAAATCTGTAATTTAGAACATTACTTGTTTTTCAGAATTTCAAAAGTAACTACGGGATACACAAATAAGGAGGTAACACTAATGATAATTCTTTTTTTCAACTAATCGTTACAAATAGAGAAGAAAGAGAAGGGTAATTGTGTTTTTAAAGGAATCCAGTAGAAATCAGCCACAACCACAAAACAGAAGTCAGAAAGTTTAAGCAAAAACCTAATTCAGAGGTAACTAGAATAATAAATAATTTGAATTACCCAGTTAAGTTTGCCATGGACGTGCTTCTGGACACCAAATAGAGAATTCACAGCCGTCAAACTTCACCACCCCTGTAAACAGAACCACTGTCTCTGTCGATTACTTTGTTGCAAGAAACCTAGATGACGGCAAAATCTAGGGTAAGGAGAGAAAACAAAATGAAAGAACAAAGGATATTTATTAGTTATTTTGGGCTGGGCTTGATTAATTAGGTTAGTGAAAAACAATGAGCGGGAAGTGGAAAAAAATATTTTCCCGGGTAATATAATAGCGGTAGTCCCCAAAATTTTGGTCAGGCTATATATTATTGTAGTTCAAATTATAAGACTCAGAATTATAAACTTTATATATTAAACACACATAAAATAAACTAGCAGTCGTCAAATAAGGTTACTTAGCAATTATTATGATTATGATCCTTTTAATAGTTTGGTGGAAAGAAATGTGTTTAAAAACTCTTGTAAAATATATGGTTAGTTAACAACTTTTATTGTATTACATGAAAAAGATGACACTGGAATATTATATCGTATTCACATAACACTATATATGGTCTACACACATTGTTAATTAGTACTTAAGTACGTAATTATCAAATACATTTTTCTTGAAATACATAAGTTTACATAATTAATATGTAATTATCAAATACGTTTTATTGGAAATACTTAATTTTACAACATCTAGACACAATAATTATAGCAACATTTATTCAGATTCATAAGAAAATTCTTCTGATTCGGGTTCTTCATCGTCAGCATCATCAGAATCTGTCCAAAGATTTTCGAAATCTTGATTCTCCACGTTAGCTAACATTGGCTCTTCCATTGTTGGAGCAACCGGAAAAATATCTTGGACAGGTCCTTGCATAGTGTGATCTTGTTCTGAAACTCCTTCCACTCTTCCTCTCGGATTGATTTTGATGACACTTAACCAAGGGTGGGCTTTCTTCTTCAGATGTGGATACGGAATGTAACACACTTGATCTGCTTGTGATGCAAGAACAAATGGATCGTACTTGGTATATTTTCGGTTAGAGTTAATGTCAATAACTCCATACTTATTCTTCCGTATCCCACGATCAAGAATAGGGTCATACCACTCACACCTGAAAACAATGCATTTCATATTAACCAGTCCAGGATATGTCACTTCAAGGATTTCGGTGAGAATTCCATAGAAGTCTGATGTGTCTCCTTTAATGCAGATTCCATAGTTAACCGTAGATTTTCCGGTTCCATGTTTAAATGTGTGAAAAGTAAACCCACGCGTACAATATACTGGAAATGTTGTAGCTTTTAATTGTGGTCCCTCAGCCAACTCCCTAAACCACAATGGAAATTTTTCTTTGTTTGATCTGACCTGAAAAAGTTCGAAAATTATAGTTATTTGGAATTTACTTATGTTTATATTTGTGAAGAATAAATTGCACACTTACATAGTATTGTAACCATCCCGCAAAATCAGTTTCTTTTAGATTTTCTACTTGTTCATCTGACAAATGTGGATACGCCGCTTGCACTTGTTCAACGAATAACCTGAAAATATTTGATATTTTATATTATTAACATTAATATATGTTTAATATTGATAATTAAATTTACTTATACCTCTCATATGGCAGAACCTCATCAACATTCTTCAAAATATATGTATGGATATGGTGATTATCTTGCTCTGAAAGCCATATGGTTTTCATCTTACCACTTAACCGTCCTATCTGAGCAAAAATATCGGGGACACCGTCAACATGATAAGTTGGTTTTTCCCCTCCATCATCATAGCGTTTAGGTTTTCTAGCTTTTGTCTGGACTTGAGGTGCAAAGTAGTATGATGAAAAATGTGACGTCTCTTCATTTAAGCTTTGAGCAATGATGGATCCTTCGACTCTACTTGGATTTTTGGCCTTCCATTTTAGTTGTAACATGAACCGCTCGAAAGGATACATCCAACGATATTGTACAGGGCCTCCAAGTGCTGCCTCTCGAGGAAGATGAATCGCAAGATGCTCCATAACATCAAAAAATGATGGAGGAAATATTTTTTTCCAAATCACATAATAAGACAGGGATATTTTCTTGCAGCTGTTCTATCCCTTCTTTCGAAAGCGTTCGAGTGCATAAATCTCTAAAAAAACTTCCAATACCTGAAATTTTTTTTTAATGTCAATAACTTTTTTGTATAATATTTTAAAAATATATATAACATTAGGTACCTGCGATTGCTGCTTGCACATTGTGTGGAAGGACCTCTGCAAATGCGAATGGGAGTAATCGTTCCATGAAAACATGACAATCATGACTTTTCATCCCAATAAATTTTTGGCCTTTTGAATCAACACAACTAGAGAGATTAGAAGCATATCCATCAGGAAATTTTACGTCTTTAGCTATCCACTGAAATATCTTCTTCTTCGCTTCTCCAGAGAGCCAATAAATAGGAATAGGAGCTTTTCCAGTGTCTGTAATGTGGAGTTCTGGCCGACAACAAATATCAGGGAGATCTAACCTTGACTGATGATTATCCTTTGTTCTTCCTTTAACATTGAAAATTGTGTTTATTATGTTATCAAAAAAGTTCTTTTCAATGTGCATCACATCGAGGTTATGCCTTAGAAGATGATCTTTCCAATAAGGTAAAGTCCAGAAGATACTCTTTTTATGCCAATTATGTAGGGATCCGTATGCATCTCCCGCAGAATCTCCATTACCCCCACAAACAACAGTCTCCTCAGCACCAAACATTTTCATTTGCTCGAGTATTTCCTCACCATTCATCTCTGGAGGAGGGTCTGATTTAACCACTGTGTCTTTCTTAAACAAAGTCTTGCTCCTACGGTACGGATGTTTTTTGGTAAAAATCGACGATGACAGTCAAACCAACAAGTTTTCCTTCCGTTTTTGAGTTGAAATGCATCAGTATTGTCTTGACAGTATGGACAAGATAGTCTTCCATGTGTCGTCCATCCAGATAACATTCCATATGCAGGAAAGTCACTTATTGTCCACATTAATACTGCACGCATAACAAAATTTTCTTGCCTAGAAACATCATATGTACAAACTCCATTGTACCACAACTCATTCAGCTCGTGAATTAATGGTTGTAGAAAGATGTCTAGCGACCGACTTGGATGTTCTGGACCAGGAACAAGGATTGACAAGAATAAGAATTCTCGTTTCATACATAAATTAGGTGGAAGATTATATGGAGTCAAGATGACTGGCCATAAAGAATAATTCCGACCTGATTTTCCAAATGGATTGAATCCATCTGTACACAAACCAAGATAGACATTACGTCTCTCATTAGCAAATTCAGGATATCTCGATATGAAGTGTTTCCAAGCTTCTGCATCAGATGGGTGTGATATCTCTCCATCATTTTGGTGCTCTGCATGCCATCTCATCGACACTGCCGTCCTCTCAGACTGATATAATCTTTTTAGCCTGTCAGCTATTGGCAAATACCACATCCGTTTGTATGGTACTTTGGTTCGTCCGCTTGTGGGTTGAAATCTAGCTTTCTTACAATGCCGACACTCCGTAAGTTCCGCATCACCCTTCCAAAAAATCATACAATTATCGATGCACACATCGATCATTTGGAAAGGAAGACCTAGCCCTGACACCATCTTCTGGACTTCGTAGTACGTAGCAGGTGCTAGATTGTCTTCTGGCAAGTATTCTTTAATTAGTTGCGACCATGCATCAACACAACTCTCCGACATATTAAAATCGGTTTTAATGGTCATCATCCTTGCAGACAAGGATAATGGAGAGTGACCATCTCTACACCCATCGTATATCGGATGGTGGGCAGCGTCTAACATCTCATAAAACCCTTTAGCTTCACTATTTGGTTCTTGTACCAAATTTTCAACATTATCTGATCTACAATATGCATCTGTCACCATTTCAACATATCTATTCCCTTCAGCTGTATATCCATGATCATAACCGTCTCCACCATAATTAAATTCTTTCCCATAACTTTCTACATGCTTACTAGCACTAGTATTTGGTGGATCAATAAAATCTTCTCCATGTGAAAACCAAACATAGTAATTCGGTGTAAAACCTCTATGATATAAATGTTTCCAAACATTATTGATCGACAAAAACTTTCCATTGTTGCACTTCACACATGGACAGAATAACTTACCACTTTCGAGACATATATCTTGGTTTGTTGCAAAACTCATGAAATTCTTCACACCACTTATGAATTCCTCCGATATTTGGCCTGTCTCCGGGTTGATTCGAGAATACATCCATTGTC
Organism: Moricandia arvensis; assembly: GCA_905132765.1. Classification (NCBI taxonomy): domain Eukaryota; kingdom Viridiplantae; phylum Streptophyta; class Magnoliopsida; order Brassicales; family Brassicaceae; genus Moricandia; species Moricandia arvensis. The sequence goes on along the minus strand of CAJHQP010002285.1, from coordinate 33,304 downwards.
GAGACTGAAATATATTTGATCCAGAAGTAGACATTTTCGTTTTTAGTTTCAGAGTTTTTTCATTTGCTTGCCAACTCTCAATCGTTGATTCGTTTATATAGATGAATATATTCTACCTAACGACACTGTACTGACAAAACAAAGATGACGTTAAAGTTTGGTAAAAGTTGCACAATCAAGTAGTTGGGCACGTGCATTGTGTGCTTCTAAATTAAAAATAACGACAGTAAATTACCGACATCTTTTATTAATATCATTAGTATGTCGTTAATTAACGACACCGTCGTGTCGTATTATCTAACCTCTTAATAAGGACATGATAACGACATAAGGTTTCTTACCGACACTATTGTGTCGTTATAATGTCACTAAAAAACGACTTCCTTTTGTGTCGTTACTTACCATCATCTTAACGACGGATACTTGACCGTGTCACGTATATGTCATTAAAGTGTCAATACTTAACGACAGCTTTTTTTTGGTCATTAATTTCCGTCCTTAATGGATTGTTTTCTTGTAGTGACCGTCTCCTCTCTTCTGCTTCTTCTTGTTGTTGTCGCTTTTATAAGTGAACTTTAGGGTTTGCTTTGTCCCTATGATCTCTTTTGTTTCTTCATCCTTAATATATTTTTTCGCGTTAGCCTTCCAACTCCCACCATTCTTGTCTCCAAAGATCCTCCGCTTCGAGTTCCTACCACGACCAATGCTCTTCACTGACACTTGAGTCCTTGTCACGAAATAAAACCACTCGTTCTTCCTGAACAAAGGATGATCGATATGATCCAGCAACCATGGCTCTGTCTCGTAAACGTTCTTCATCTCGATGAATTCTTCACAATCTTTATCTTTTGACTTGGGTTGTCGATAAGCTTCTAACTTGGGTAGTAGATGCTTTTTGATGAGTTCTGCGTCTTCTGGATTAAAGTAAATTCCTCCATCTTCATCGTTATTGAACATGTTTTCGTCAAAATCGTAGTTGTTTGACATCGTTTTTCAGGGTTTAGTTCTCAAGTTCGATTCTACAAAAGTGAGGGAATAACCTACTTGTTGAATGTCAAACCCACTATTTGGACGGCAATGGGAAAGGGTGATGAGCAAAGTCAAGAATGGAGGGCTTGGTCATTTTGTCTACACCAACTTCTTACCAACCCTCTTAAAATTTTCCTATAAATACCTTGGTTGCTCATTGTTGCAAATCATCCCAAAATCAACAATCCTTCTAGCTCATTAAGAAGATTGTTGCATCTTTCTCTCTTTGTAATTCACTTTGATCATAATAGTGAATATTCTGATTGTGTCCGAGGAAGTAGGCAAATTTGGCCGAACCTCGTTAAATCTCTGGTGTTCTTTATTTTCAATAGCTTATATAGTTGAGTGATTATATTGTGCTAAGAAATTACCGATATTGTAATTTTCTAGTACAATATTACGCTCGCTATAACAAACGCTTCCGCATCAATTGGTATCAGAGCTAGTTATTCTGAGTATGCTCTGTGGTTGCAGTTTAATCTGAACTTCCACATCAGAAAAGATATCTTAGCAGTTTGAAGCTATTGAAAATTTGTAGTTCGGGATGGAGACCAGCAAAGAGAGTTCCGCATCAGCCAAAATTTCATCACCCTCTGTTTGGGCGAGACCTCCTGTGGCGAATGCAAAATTGGTGGTAGAAATTTTTGATGGCACCGGACATTTTGGAATGTGGCAAAGTGAGGTCTTAGACGCTTTGTTTCAGCAAGGTCTAGACACCGCTATCGAAGAAGAAAAAAAAGAAGAAATAGAAGAGAAAGATTGGAAGACGATGAATAGATTGGCCTGTGGAACAATTCGGTCATGTCTCTCCAGAGAACAGAGATATGCATTCTCGAAGGAAACCTCTGCACGTACATTGTGGATGGCGTTAGAAGAAAAGTTCTTGAAGAAGAATAGTCAAAATAAACTTCACATGAAGAAGAGACTATTTCGCTTCACTTACTCCCCTGGCACTACTATGAATGCTCACATCACCAGCTTCAATCAGCTGGTCACTGACCTACTGAATATGGATGAGAGTTTCAAAGATGAAGATTTAGCTTTGATGTTGTTGGCATCACTTCCTGAAGAGTTCGAGTTTCTGGAAACAACTCTACTTCATGGGAAGGCGGAAGTAAATCTAAGTGAAGTATGTGCGGCCTTATATAGCTATGAATTAAGGAGGAAAGACAAGCAAGAAGGCTCAAGTGGAGAATCTGAAGCTTTGATGGCAAGAGGCCGTCCACAACATTGGAAAGCTGGAAAGAAAGGGAGATCGAAGTCGAGACCAGGCAAAGATGAATGTGCATTTTGCCGAGAGAAAGGACATTGGAAGAAAGATTGCCCAAAGTTGAAAAACAGGGGCAAACCTGATAAAGGGAAGTCCATAGCGGAGACAAACGTAGCTGACTATGAAGATTCAGAGTATTCACTAGCTACTTCATCAACGGGCTCTCTTGGAGTATGGATATTAGATTCAGGTTGCAGCTATCATATGTGTCCTCATCGGGATTGGTTCCTTGATCTGAAGAAGGTTGCAGGTGGTGTCATATACACTGCAGATGATACGGCCCTTACCACGTTGGGGATTGGTTCAATTCGTTTGAAAAATCAAGATGGATCAATCTTTACCTTAACTGGTGTTCGCTATGTACCGAAACTGACGAAAAATCTCATTTCTGTGGGAATCCTAGAATCAAAGGGATTCGAAGTGAGATCGAAGGATGGTGTTATGAAGATCATCTCTGGTGCACGTGTGGTATTGAAGGGTACTCGACAGAAGAACAACTTGTATTACTATCTTGGTAATACTGAAGTTGGCATAGCAGCAACAACTTCTAGTGGTGATCAAAGTCCCGAAGCATTCAAGTTATGGCATATGCGATTGGGACATGCTGGAGAAAAATCCTTGAATTCACTCATTAGTCAAGGATTACTGAAAGGAGTGCAGACCTACAAGTTAGACTTTTGTGAGCATTGTACAAAAGGAAAACAGACAAGGGTGAAATTCGGAACATCAATCCATAAGACTGAAGGCATAATGGATTATGTTCACTCAGATGTATGGGGTCCTTCCAAAACAAGCTCTTTAGGAGGGAAACAATACTATGTCACCTTTGTGGATGATTACTCACGTAGAGTATGGGTATACGCCATGAAGAAGAAAGATGAAGTGTTTGAAGTCTTTGTTAAATGGAAGAAAATGATGGAAACTCAAACAAACAAGAAGATCAAATGTCTTCAGACAGATAATGGCGGAGAATACAAAAATCATTCATTTTCAAAATTATGTGAAGACGAAGGCATCAAAAGACACTTCACCGTCAGGTCTACACCGCAGCAGAATGGGGTGGCAGAACGCATGAATCGAACATTGCTGGAGAAAGTTCGATGTATGTTATCCAATGCTGGATTGGGTAAAGAGTTTTGGGCTGAGGCTGTTACATATGCGTGTCATCTCATTAATCGATTACCGTCAGCGGCTATTGATGGTAAAACACCATTTGAGAAATGGTATGGGAAACCTGCAACTGATTATGAGTCTTTGCATGTATTTGGTTCCACTGTATACTACCATGTGAAGGAGTCGAAGTTGGATCCAAGAGCAAAGAAAGCAGTCTTCATGGGGATAAGTTCTGGCATAAAAGGCTATCGTTTATGGTGTCCGGAAACGAAGAAGATAATTTTCAGTAGAGATGTCACATTTGATGAATCTACTATGCTGAAGAAGGAGAACATGAAGAAACCAGATGGAAATTCAAAACAGGTGGAGTTTGATACAATGATGATTCCAGCAGATGAATATGATTCTTCTATGCCCGAAGAAGAATTAGAAGAAGAAGTTAAAGAAGAAGTTCAAGCCCAAGAACTTCCTCAGCAATTTGAACCAATTGCAAGAAGAAAGCCACGAAGAACAATAAAGAAGCCTGCTCGTTTTGATGATATGGTGGCTTACGCACTTCCAATTATAGATGAAGGTATTCCCACTACATTCACTGAAGCAATTCACAGTTTAGATGAAGAAAATTGGAGAATAGCCATGGATGAAGAAATGCAGTCACTTCACAAGAATGAAACATGGAGATTGACTAGTCTACCGAAGGGAAAGAAGGCAATTGGGTGCAAATGGGTGTATGCAATAAAAGAAGGATTTCCTGAAAAAAATGATGTCCGCTATAAAGCAAGATTGGTGGTCAAAGGCTACGCACAGAAAGAGGGTATTGATTATAATGAAGTATTTTCTCCAGTTGTGAAACATTCCTCTATACGAATGGTGTTGGCTTTGGTAGCGCAATTGGATTTGGATCTAATCCAAATGGATGTAAAAACTGCATTTTTACATGGAGACCTAAAAGAGGAGATCTACATGACTCAGCCAGACGGGTTCAAAGTTGCTGGAAAAGAAGACCTAGTATGCAAACTTGAAAAATCGCTATACGGCTTGAAGCAATCACCGAGACAATGGTACAAGCGATTTGACAAGTTTATGATGCGGCTGAAATACACCAGAAGCAAATATGATAATTGTGTGTATTTTCGCAAGCTATCAGATGGATCCTTTATTTATCTTCTACTATATGTAGATGATATGTTGATTGCTTCCAAGAGTCAGACGGAAATTGAGAAGCTGAAGACTCAATTGAAAGGGGAGTTTGAAATGAAGGATCTTGGTGAAGCTAAGAAGATTCTTGGTATGGAGATCACACGAGATAGAGAGCTGAAGAAGCTAAGCTTGACGCAGAAGGGATTTTTGAAGAAGGTACTAAAGCGTTTTGGCATGAATAAAAATTCAAAACCAGTTAGTACTCCACTCGCTCCTCATTTCAAGCTTGATGCCTCTATGTCACCAAAGAATGATGATGATCGAAAATACATGTTGAAAGTGCCATATGCCAATGCGGTTGGCAGCTTGATGTACGCTATGGTGTGTACGAGGCCGGACATTTCACAAGCAGTTGGAGTAGTGAGCAGGTATATGCATGATCCAGGAGAAGGGCATTGGAAAGCTGTGAAATGGATTCTACGGTACATTCAAAAGACTGTAGATGTCGGATTGATATTCAAGCAAGATAATAACCAGTTCGTCACTGGATATTGTGACTCGGATTTTGCGGGAGATCTGGACAAACGTCGATCAACCACTGGTTACATATTTACTCTTGCAAAAGCACCAATTAGTTGGAAGTCTACTTTACAATCAACGGTTGCTCTATCTACGACAGAAGCAGAGTACATGGCGATCACAGAAGCTGTAAAGGAAGCAATTTGGCTTCAAGGATTACTTGGTGAACTAGGAATCACACAGAAGTATGTTAATGTATTTTGTGACAGTCAAAGTGCTATTCAACTAGCAAAGAATCAAGTATATCATGCAAGGACGAAGCACATCGACGTTCGACACCACTTTGTAAGAGAGATTATAGAAGAAGGTGGAGTTAGAATTCAGAAAATTCACACTTCTGAAAACCCGGCTGATATGATGACAAAGGTGGTGACTGCAATCAAGTTCCAGCATTGCTTGAACTTGACCAATGTTGTCAAAGCTTAAAGTTATTTTGAAGACACGATCAGAATTTGAGCGAGAGAAGATATAAGAAGTAGGGTTTGCCAAGGTGGAGATTTGTTGAATGTCAAACCCACTATTTGGACGGCAATGGGAATGGGTGATGAGCAAAGTCAAGAATGGAGGGCTTGGTCATTTTGTCTACACCAACTTCTTACCAACCCTCTTAAAATTTTCCTATAAATACCTTGGTTGCTCATTGTTGCAAATCATCCCAAAATCAACAATCCTTCTAGCTCATTAAGAAGATTGTTGCATCTTTCTCTCTTTGTAATTCACTTTGATCATAATAGTGAATATTCTGATTGTGTCCGAGGAAGTAGGCAAATTTGGCCGAACCTCGTTAAATCTCTGGTGTTCTTTATTTTCAATAGCTTATATAGTTGAGTGATTATATTGTGCTAAGAAATTACCGATATTGTAATTTTCTAGAACAATATTACGCTCGCTATAACAAACGCTTCCGCATCACTACTGACTTGTATATTTATACTACTAAGTTTAAGGCTATATATTTTAATTGTTTTAAAACAAAATCCTATTATCGTTGCAGTTTCCTATTGCAAAAAACGGTTTGTTAAGAAAAGAAGATAGTGTTATCTTCATCCAAAAAAAAATGTTAAATCTGTTTTTAACATACAAAAATGTTAAACTATAGATTGTATTTATGAAGATAATGTTATGATAAATCATATTGTGTTAAACGTATAAAGATGTTGTATTAAATCATATTTTGTTAATCGGAAACTGATTAAAAACTGCGTCTTATGTATTTAAGAGTCATATACCCACCTTAAACTGAAACAAGTCCAAAAGAATTGATTCTTCTAAAAAACAATGAAAATATTAGTACAAAAGAATTGGAGAACTACATTGTCAAAACTGCTGGCTGGAAAAAATGTTAAATCTGTTTTTAACATACAAAAATGTTAAATTATATAGAGTTAATCGTAAATAGATTGTATTTATGAAGATCATGTTATAATAAATCATATTGTTTAAAACGCATATAGATGTTGTATTAATTCATATTTTGTTAATCAGATATAAATTAAGGAAATTTTCTAAAATAACACATTTTTTATTATCACTTTTCATGTTTATTTTAACCACTTTTACTTTCACTTTTAAAAGATAAAAAGACATTTATAAATCTAGAATTAATTAATATAAGATTTAGAGTTTAGAGTTGAGAGAGGGATAAGGCTTTAGAATGTGAAGTTTAAGATTCTAATTAATCTAAGAATCTTTTTTTATTAATGAAGAATGTATTTGTACGAATGTGTGTTTTAGTGACAATAAAGATGAATAATGGTATCAATAATATGGTAAACATGAAAATTTATCTATAAATTTTGTTTATATGAAAATGATGTTATGATAAACCATATTATTAAACAAACATTTTTTCATGTAAATTATGAATAATATCAAATAATTTTTCATTTATATTGTATTTGGATGGATCTATCGTAACTCAAAAGTAATAAATACTAGGTTAAGATCCACGTATTGCGCGGAATGAATATTATGTATACAAATTATTTTTACATATTATTATCTATTTTATGTTCATTTAAGTATTATAAAATAATAAATATATTGAATATAGAAAAGCGATTAAATATTATGTATATAATTAAATTGGAGTAAGTACATAAATCAAAGTAAGTAATCAAATAATCATTTTATTTATTTTACATGGTATATAATTAAATTTAAATGATATTGACATAGATATCTAGTATATTTTAATATGAATATTTAATTAAAACTTCTTAGTTCTTACTCATATGATCTATTAACATTTTTATATTTGCTGTAACAAAAAATTTAAATCATTAATCACAAAATTTTAATAATTTTTTGTAATTTATAATCGTTTTAAAAAATCTAATAAAAAATAATTAAAATACTCAGGTCTCAATATCTTTTCAATGCAAATTTTGAAACTAACATATTTTGTGTATGTAGTTTAATTTAAACAATATTAAAATTATTTTTGAGGAGGTTTTTTCCTCTTCCACTTAATCGATCAATTTGTTAAAAAATGTTAGGAACCTCAACATGATAAACTGCTCTCTAGCCTCCATCTTCATGTCTTGAAGATTTCAACTTTTAGTTTGTACTTCTGAGGCGAAATAGTAAGAAGCAAACTCTGATGTTTCCTCATTGATGCTTTGTATAACAACAGAGCCTCAACTCGGCTTAATATTTTCACCTTCTTCTTCAAATCATTCATATAACACTTAAACACGTACATCCATAGACATTGAACATGACCTGCAAGTGCTGATGGAAAAATCTTTTTTAGTTTGTATATGATTCTCAGAATCTTATCTTCCAAGTTTTTGATTACATTCGATGTCAATGATCTCGAGCACAAATATCGAAAGAAACCTCATATTCCTATAACAAAATAAAAAGTAAGTTAGATATTAAAAAAAAAGAAAATGTAATAGATACAAAATTTAAAGTAAACTAAATATACTAGGTATTGCTTCATGTACATTTTGTGGAAGAAGGCTAACAAAGGTAAACAGAAGAAGGTGCTGCATCATGACATGACAATCATGACTTTTCAAACCAGAAAACTTTCCTTCTCCACTATCAACACAGTTCCTTAGATCCATCGGGGAACTGGACGCTGCGAATAATCCTGTCAAATAACTCTTACTTTAAAGCTGCATTTAACCGATAAATAGGCATAAAAAGTTTTCCTCTCTCATCCATATGGAGAGAATTACATGCACAAATATCTAGCAAGTCTAAACTAGTCTTCAGGTTGTATTTTTGTCTTTCCTTTCACATTGAGAAGGGTATTCATGATATTGTCAAAACATTTATTGTTAATGTGCATCACATTAAAGTATGTGCCTAAGTAGATGGTCTTTCTATTACAGAAATTTTCAAAAAATATTTTTCTTATGCCAGTTGCGAAACATTGGACTAAAGTCCCCAAAATTTTTCAAAAAGGTTATACTGGAAAATACCCCAAATTTATTGAAATCTTTTTTTTTTAACTTACTAAATTTTTTAGGGTCTCCTTAATCTCAGAACCGCGAGAAATACACTGAAATAGAATTCTAAGTTACAAGATGATGGTGACTTAAAAATTTGATTTTGTAGGGATGCCCTCCACGACTAAACATGTGTGTGTCTTTATGCTTTTTTTGTTAGTTTCCCATTTAACTAGACCAAATTTAGGCCAGATAAACTGTTTTTCCGCATAGAAACTCCCTATGATCGTGTCTAGAGTATTACGATGAAAATTACTCATGTGCTTCTATTTTTTTTGTTGCTAAAAAGTCCGCCTGGGCATTTCTGCTCTCGGGGATATTACGCAAACTCATGTTCTCAAAGTTATCTTGTATACTTCGATACACATCCATCTCTAACGCAAAAGCTGGCTAGTCCATTGGGTCAGTAATCATATCTACTAGATTTAAGCAATCCATCTCAAAAAAGATCGAGGAGGTCCCTAGGTCTCTCATACATGAAGTTGTCTAAAGTAATTCTTACATCTCCTGGTGTAATGCCGATAGATTCCCGTTGCACACGCATAATCCGAATAATTCAGTACCCGTTTTATCTTTAATACTCCACCACAGGCCACTGATATTCACTAAACACGATTCAGTAAATTGGGATACATTCCATAATTAAGGGGAAACTCAATTGTAGTATTAAATATTTAACAATATAAAAATAAAATTATTAATAAAAGAAGAAGGATATTGAATTTTTATCAAAAAAGTTCTAGTTTTAGATATCCAAAATTATTTTTGAAAAACTCTTTCACATTTTTCACACAATGACTGACAGCTTTCTTTTAAATAATTCAAATTTAATTACATAGATACTGCATATGGTATCTAACCAGTGCACATGCAAATATTGTGGTAGTATTAGTTTGGGAAATTTTTTAACTAAATAGATTTTCTGTATAGACTGCACCGTTAGCTTCCGTTCCAAGCAACTCAAAGTCACTTTATGAACCATTTGGTATAGTTTGGTCAAGATTTTATACACAGTTTACTTGACCAATATTGTTATGACTAATTTAGATCTCTGTTTAGTGATTTGTGTTTGTGGGCATATGAGGTCTAGACCACTTTCTTTCATTCAGGACCAGACCACCAAATTAATTCTTCTTTTACGGGCAAATACTTCTTATAGTACTGCATTATTATATAATATTTTAGATATCTAAATACATAGCAAAAGGTGTTTTCACTAATTAATGACTTATGGTTCTCTTTCTCCTCAGTCTTTTCTGGTTAATACTTTAACCTTCAGTTCGAATCACATACTAAAAGGAAGAGAGAGAGTATTGGAGTATTAGTAATACCAGTATGCATGCAGTTGTACTGTCTCTAACTTATTACCCAAATTTTCATAAAAGGTAGAATCTAATTATCTTTGTTTGATGAAAATTTTACTTATATAACTCATGAAAGCAAGAGTTTTACATAGAATAACTCTGAGCAAGATCAGTAAGTGTTGTAAATGAAAACTAAAAGGTTTTGATGGACTAGAAAAGATGTTTATTAAACTCTTGGTTCCACACTTCATCTTCATCATCATCTTCATCCACTTGTATTGGTAGAGATCTATCGCCAAGCCGAGCTGGAGGAGCACTAGTAGGTTGAGAAAGAGTGTTGATTGGTGGTTGTTGTTGATCATCTTCTACGTCATGTGTCACTTGCATGGCTTCAACTTCTCCATCCTTCATTGCGAACGTATCTTCTATTTGCTGACAATCTAATAGCTGCTCATCCTTCAAGGAGGAAGGAGCTAGAACAATGTCGTGATCAATATTGGTCGGTTGCTGCTCCGAGGAAGAAGCTGGAATAGACTCATCATGATCATCATTGGACTTGTTTATCTTGCGAATCTTGCACAGGACCAGTTCTTGAAACGTGTTTTTTTTTTTTTTTTGATAAAATGTGAATTAATACCAAAATTGGAACGGAGTGTACATCAGCTCGGCGAAGCTAAAGAGTTACAAAAGGCCCAAAAAAAAGTGGAAAAAGCCTGATGAAACTAGATGAAAGCATATGAAGAAGACTAGAAATTACTCATAAGTAAACCAGGTGGAGAGCATATTCTTGAACCCTTTCCTGTCCTTGCGGGCAAGAGCAATGTCTTGGACACAACGATCGATTTGTTTGAAGACAGCAGAATGAGTCAGATGGCTCCCCTCATGAAGTCTTGAATTCCTCTCTCTCCAGATCAGATAGATAGCAGCATGGGAGGCGACAAGTTTGATGGTGTGCAGGCGTCTAGGTGTGCTTATCTGCAGCCAATTCATTAGTTCTGACCAGTTCCTCAGATTGGTATCAGACTGACCTAGGCGGGCAAGAAGCATTGTCCATATATTTTTGCTATAGTCACAGCCAAGGAACAAGTGATCACGGGTTTCAGCAAGAAGATTGCAGAAGATGCAGGTTTCTGGAACTTGAAGGCCCCATGATACAAGCCGTTGCCTGACAGGTAATCTATCCAGATGAGCAACCCAAAGAGTGAAAGCATGTTTAGGTATACAACCTTTAAACCAGACTGATTTATTCCAAGTGAGCTTAGGACTCTTTGGTCGAAGAAATTCCCAGGTCAAACCGGAGGAAAACTGAGTTAAGGTTGAACCTGGAACTTCCCAAGAATATAAATCTCCCCCCTGAGACTCACTTGGTAAGGACCTGCTGATGAGACAGTCACGCACTGCAGCAACTCTCCCGTGTCTTACACGCTGTGATGGTAACCGCCAGTCTGAGCCAGAGCATGCGTCCATGACGGTGCTTGAAACTGGGATTCCCATCATCTGTGGTCCATCATGCCCTACAAAGTCGAGTAAAGGACCCAAAGGCAACCAATGATCGAGCCAGAACCGCGCATTATTACCATCTCTAACCTCGCAACGCAGGAACTTCTTCGCTAAAGGCCGCAGGGAGAGAAGATTTCTCCAAATCCAAGAGTTATTCGCCATACTTGGAGCGTTCCAGAAACTGAAATCTTTAAGGTTGTGTTTTCTCATCCAAGCAACCCACAAAGAATCAGATTTAGAGAAGAGTAACCAGATCAGTTTTAGATTGAGAACCTTATTCCAAAGACTGAAGTTCCTCAGTCCTAAACCTCCTTCATCCTTTGGTTGACAGATAGAATTCCAAGCTACTTTAGTCCCCTGCTTTGTAGAAATATCACCAGACCAAAGAAAGTGATTACACATGCCTTCAATCTGCTTGATGCAACCTTTTGGGAGAATGAAAGCTGATGTCCAGAAGTTGACTGTACTATAGATTACCGAAGAGATCAGCTGCAGCCTGCCTGCGAAGGAAAGGTCTTTCGTTGTCCAGTGATTAAATCTAGCTGAAATGGAGTCAAGAAGCGGAGAATACTCAGATTTTCGCAGCTTTCTGTGGGTTAAAGGGAGCCCTAAATACCGGAAAGGGAAGGAACCCTTGGTGAACCCGAAAACTGCAAGGTTGTCTTGATCATCCGCTTCAATCCCAGCTGTATAGAGAGCCGACTTTTCTCTGTTCATTTCCAGCCCTGAGATGCGATGAAAGTCTTCCAGTGTTTTGGTTAATTCACTCAGGGAGGTGAGGGATCCATCAAAGAACACCATTACATCATCAGCGAAAGCCAGGTGAGATATTTTCAGGTCCTTACCCGTGGGGTGATAACCAATACTGCCGGATTCAAACTTCGTCTCCAGCCATTTACCAAACACCTCCATTGCGATAACAAAGAGATAAGGCGATATTGGATCACCTTGTCTAACACCTTGCGCTCCATTGAAGAAGCCACAGAGGTCACCATTAACATTGATGGAGAAACTGGTAGTTGTTATACACTGCTGGACCCAACCAATGAACACGCGAGGGAAGTGAGCTGCATCAAGAACTTGGAGAATGAAATCCCACCTTAGAGAATCAAACGCTTTCCTGAGATCAACCTTAAGTACACCACGGCTTGAGATATTTTTGTGGTTGAATTTTTGAACCATTTCCGTGGCTAACAGAACATTCTCAATCAGTAGACGCCCTTTCACAAACGCAGATTGGTGGGGAGAAATCATGTCTGGAAGGATTGCCTCAAGTCTCTTAGCAATGACTTTAGAGATAACTTTATAGAGGACATTGCAAAGGGATATGGGTCGGAAGTCCGAGATCTTATCTGCACTTGTTTTCTTCGGGATAAGAGTGATAGCCGTGCAGTTCCATTGCTTTAGCATTCTTCCATTGCGAAAAAACTCTTCCACGGCCTTTATAACATCGTGGCCAATAACAGACCAACCTGCTTTCAAGAACTCAGCATTGTAGCCGTCAGGGCCCGGAGCTTTATTGGCGGGAAGGGCAAAGACTACCTCTCTAATCTCTTTGTCAGTAACCTCAGCAATCAACATAGTCTGCATCTCAGTGGTACACTGAAAAGCGCTGAGAGTTCTAATAAGGTTGCAATCTGATTCAGCTACTATTACTCGTACATAATCCAGCTACTATTGCTCCCGGGAACAACAACACAAGTGCCACCGTCTCCTCTCTTCTGCTTCTTCTTATTGTTGTCGCTTTTATAAGTGAACTTTAGGGTTTGCTTTGTCCCTATGATCTCTTTTGTTTCTTCGTCCTCAATATATATTTTCGCGTTAGCCTTCCAACTCCCACCATCCTTGTCTCCAAAGATCCTCCGCTTCGAGTTCCTACCACGACCAATGCTCTTCACTGACACTTGAGTCCTTGTCACGAAATAAAACCACTCGTTCTTCCTGAACAAAGGATGATCGATATGGTCCAGCAACCATGGCTCTGTCTCGTAAACGTTCTTCATCTCGATCAAGTCTTCCCAATCATTATCTTTTGACTTGGGTTGTCGATAAGCTTCTAACTTGGGTAATAGATGCTTTTTGATGAGTTCTGCGTCTTCTGGATTAAAGTAAATTCCTCCATCTTCATCGTTATTGAACATGTTTTCGTCACAATCATAGTTGTTTGACATCGTTTTTCAGGGTTTAGTTCTCAATTTTGATTATACAAACGTGAGGTTATAACCTACTGACTTGTATATTTATACTAATAAGGCTATATATTTTAATTGTTTTAAAATAAAATTCAGGTGATTATCTTATCATCGTTGCAGTTTCCTATTGCAAAAAAAACGGTTCGTTAAGAAAAGAAGATAGTGTTATCTTCATCCAAAAAAAATGTTAAATCTGTTTTTAACATACAAAAATGTTAAATTATATAGAGTTAATCGTATATAGATTTGTTTTTTATAAAGACAATGTTATGATAAGTCATACTAATAGATTTGTTAATATGTCATATATAAATTTACTTTTTGTGAAGATAATGTTATGATAAATCACATTTTTGTTTATATATCGTATATAAATTTTCTTTTATGAAGATAATGTTGTGATAAATCATATTTTCTTAATCGTATACTCTCTAGTCTTTACTAAGCCCAAAATAAAACGTTTCATATTTGTACCACAAGTCATATTAAAAAGGTTCGGTGCGGACTCGTACCACAAGTCCCTAGGACGTCGGAATTGTAACGTAGCCGTCTCATCTAAAAGACTTAGCAAAGCTTCTTCAGGGACATATCTAATTAGTGAAATTTCATCTCTAATTCATTGTATTCTGATATTTATTACTCCATTCGTTTCATATCGTAAGTAGTTTTATCAAAAAAAATTTTGTTTCATAATATAAGTAGTTTTCATATTTCAATGTACTTTTTATATTTATTGGATAGTATGTGACCAATTAAATAATGTAGTTTTTTTTTTATAATTGGTTATATTTATTGATTTAATGTTATTTTTTAAAAAAACAACAACTTTCTTAATATTAGTACTTTTATCTAAAACTACTTACAATATAAAACACGGAAAGAGTATTTTTTTCGAATGCACTTTCTACGACAAGCTTAAGTGACCCTTTGAACATTTAAGATATGGGCATCTTCTCCTTTTTAATGTTCTGATAATGTTATGATAAATCATATTGTGTTAAACCTATAAAGATGTTGTATTAAATCATATTTTGTTAATTGTATACTAATAAGGCTATTTTAATTGTTTTAAAACAAAATTCAGGTGATTATCCTATCATCTTTGCAGTTTCCTATTACAACAAAACGTTTGTTATGAGAAGATCGATAATGTTATAAGAAATCATATTGATAGATTTATTAATATATCGAATATATGAAGTTTCTTTTTGTGAAGATAATGTTATAATAAATTACATTTTTGTTAATATATCGTATATATATTTTTTTCATGAAGATAATGTTATGATAAATCATATTTTCTTAATCCTATACTCTCCACTAAGCCCAAATAAAACGTTTCATAGTGTTGTCGTCTATTACCCTCACCGTTAAGCCATGGAGAGGAAAGCAAGACACTACAACAAAATAACAGATTTTCAAGAAAAAGAGTTGGAAACGGTCTATTTTGACGAATTTAAGACAAATACTTCCATGGGTTCTATACCATCATAAATTCTTAACTCATCGAAAACCTTTGAAAATTTTCAACCGTTTATTGACCATTTTTTCGATCAGAAATTTCCAACAAATATATCCTTCAAAAAGTATCGATGAAAAACTATTAACGAAACAACTTGTCGAAAATTCTCACCGCTCTGTCCGTTAGATATTTTTTACATAAGGACTTGTCAGAAATACTGACCGCTATGTCCGTCAAAATTTTTTGACGGATTCGTTGGCTGAAATTTTATTTTTTATAATTATAAATATAAATTTTAGAATTCAATAATTCAATTCAATTTAAAATTAAAAAAAAAACTGAAAATTAAAATAAATACGAGTCTAATAATTAAATTACTTACTTTATATTGTCATATTAAAACATAATAGAATACAAAAAAAAACATTTGAAATACATATTACAATTGGAAAACATTATTGGTCGGGCTGAGAAGTTGAGAATTCTTTGGTGTAAATCTGAGTTATAAAATCAGTGACGCAAGGAAGTTGTTCCTCCAAAGCTTGTCAATTTGCTCGCTCTTCAATTAGATTTGCCTTCAGCTGTTCCATCTCCTCGACGAGACATGGGGAAGAAAATGTTGGTTGGCTAGATGAGTTTCCCTTCGAAAGACGACTTAAATCATAGCGACAACCTTTTTTAGCCGGAACATTCTACATACAAAAAAATATAGTAAATACAAAGGAGATATAATATAAAGAAGATAAAAGAACCAATCATTCACAAAAATTAACGGTCTTCACTTCTAGGGTTATCACATAAATTCTATGGAAAGAGATAATGAAGTACCTCATGAACCATGTGGTTGATCTCTTTGCGCGAAAGCATAATTAGAAGATGTAGATCTTTCGACGGTACACATCTGAGACTGCTGGAGTTATACTTCTTTGTCTTCCTTCAGCTTAGTAAAAGTTTCCAACAACTCTCTTCCAACGGAATCTTGCACCTCACCAATTGTTTTGCTGGTGTGCATATATTCATCAATTCTAACCAATATGGTGGCACATTACCCCTTTCAGCATTTTAGCATAAAAACACAAATTATATAATGAAAAAGTAAAGATTACTAGTTCTATGTTAAAGCACAAATTAAGAATAAAACTTTAATGTTAAAGCTTACCATTTTTATCTCGCGTTCCTTTCTTGTCTTTCCTCTCTCTGTTGACACGCCTTTCGACCATGCTGGCTTCGCTATTTTGAGAATTGGTTTCTGCGATAGATGCAGTCGACTCTAGTTTCCAATAAGCTTCTTCAACCCCCACTTTTTCTTCCACTCAGTCATGTTTCTCTTGTATTGAGTTTTAGATTGCATATTAAAGGTTAATCCAAAACTTTTAATAAATATATACATATATATTAAAAATGTTTTTTTAAACAATAAAAAGTATAACAGAGATAGTTGAAACATTTTTATTTCAAGAACAGAAACCTAAACAATCACATGCATATATAAATCTTGCAAAACATGAACCTATGTAATCAAACACAAACGAATCATAACCTAATGAGAAATACCCTAAGATAGCCTAAAAAAAAGGTTTTTGTCGCCAAAATAGCTTCTAAAAAAATGATCAAAATAGACTTTATTAAATGGTGTAAATATACATTTATAGCCCTATGGTTAACTAATCTAGATTTAGGGATTAAAGTTATGGGTGAGATTTTTGGGGTGAGTTTAAAATTCTTAAAAATAAAAGTTTAAAGTTTCAAAATAGAAAGAGTTATTTTGGTCATTTTCTTTTTTGAGTACTCTTTTGGTGGCAAAAAATTAAAAGGAGTTATTTGATAGAATCACCCTAACCGAATTCTATAGATCTAAATATAAACTACATCAACACGCAAAAGTTTCATTACAAAACCAAAACTAAACAAAAAATAGGAGAGAGAGAGAGAGAGAGAGATGCTAGAGCTAATCGAGAGAGAGCTGGCCAGAGCTATTCGACGGGGAGAGACATGGGAGAGAGAAGAGCGATGGTAGGCGCATCTATCATCGAGGGGAAGGAAACATTAGGGTAAAGGCTCTTCGTATAGATATAATAATTTTCCACTAAAAAATTGGTACGAAAACGGTCGGAATACAATATTATAAAAATACCTATTTATATATATATATATATATATATATATATATATATATATATATATATATATATGTATAATAAACTAAAAAAATTGCATTACATAAAGTCATCATAACTAATTTGAATCAGATGAATGTCTCGAAGAAGCTGAATCAAAGTCATTGTTGTCGTCAGTGCAAGTAAAATCTGTGAATACATCATTGTCGTCAGTGCAAGTAAAATCAACAACAAGATCGATTTCAAGAGAGTTGTGAACATCAAGATAACCTATTGAATTGCTCGAGGATTGTTACATCGCGGCCGTATCTGAAACGCTTTGCATTTTCCCCTTGAGGTAACAGGTGTCACAGTGATCGAAGGGTCTTGTTTATTCTTCACCAGAGGATAACGAATGTAAGTTACTTGATCTGCTTTTGAAGCTATAACGAACGGATCATAGTTTGGAAGTCTTCTTTTGAAATGAACTGGTGTTACTCCAAATTTTTCATTCCGGACACCATATCCAACAGCCGGTTGTATCAATCAACAGAGAAGCCAGCACACCTTAAATTGAGGATCCCGGGATATTGAATCTCCAATATCCCCCACAAAATACCGTAGTAAATTACTTCGCTAAATCTAGTAGATATACAACGATTTACAGTTATTTGTGTATTGGTCTTGCACAAAATCTTAAAAGCATATCCACGCATGTAATACATTGGGTACAACACAACAACAAATTTGGGACCAGCTGCCAGCTCCTCAAGCCATGGCTCAATGTTCTCTTGTCAAGACAAAAGAAATTTTACCTCTATAATAGTCAAATGTATTAAGTAAAAAATTCTAAAGTTCAAAAGTAATAGACAAGAGAGTCATAACACTTACATAGAATTTGAGCCAATCTACGAACTGCTTTTCTTTAAGTTCAGAAAGTTGTTCTTCAGTGTAATCAGGATATGCATCCCTTATTTGCTCCATGTAAATCCTGGTAATGATTTCATAATTAGTTACAAATTTATATAGAAAATAAGACTTTTAATATATGATAAACACAACTACTTTGTTTAGAAAGTTGTCTTGTATACTCCGGTACAAATCCATCTCCGACGCAAAAGTTGGTCAGTTCATTGGGTCCGTAATCATATCCATCAGATCTAAGCAGTCCATCTCGAAAGAGATTGAGGAGATCCTCATATCTCTCATGTATGCAGTTGCCTAAACTAATTCTTCCATTTCCTCGTGTAAAGCCGATATATTCCCGTTGCACACACATTATCCACATGATTCAATATATGTTTTATTCTTAATACTCCACCCTAGGTCATTGATATCCATTAAGCTCAATTTGGTAAACCGGGACACATCCCATAATTAAGGGGAGTCTCAACAATATAAAAATAAAATTATTAACAAAAGAAGAAAGAGATTAAACTTTTGTCAGAAAAAAAATATTTGTAGATATCCAAAAAATAATTTTTGAGAAACTCTTTGACATTTGTCACACAATGATTGACAGCTTTTCTTTTTATTATTCAAATTTAATTACATTATTATTCGGATCAAATAATATATTTACTTAGATACTGCATATGGTATCTAACCATTGCACATGCTAAGAGCATGATTATTGCAGTTTCTTAAGAGAGTTTTTTAGTTAAATCACTCATTTAATTAAATAAAAAATAAATAATTAATAGATAACCGATCTTTAGTTGAGCATTTTGGACACCGATTTTTAGAAGAGTTTTAAACACACGTGTCAGCACTAAATGGAACATAATTTTATTTTATTTTCTTTCTTTATTTTCTTTTCTTTCTTTATTTTCTTTTCTTTCCTTTTTGTTTCTTCTGTCTTCTCTTGTTTTCTCCCGAAGACGACGATGTCTTCTTGATAAGGATTTTTTTATCCTCAGAGCAAATCAATGTAGTATAGAAAGGATGTCAATCCAATCCTAAGTGAGTGTGAGACAGAGAGAGTACAGGTTGTGCTTAATCTAAATGCAATCCAATAAGGTTTGTTGTGGCAAGAACAATGTGAAATAATCAAGTTTTAATACAAATATGACAAAGAAGAACCAATGGGTATTTAGGCAATCGATTTCAGGGTGGTAGTTCTAAATCAAGGTTTCTAACTTCAAATAAACATAACTTTCTATAGGCCTAGATCTCATTCAATATAGGTTAATCCACTTTCGATGGTAGAAACCCTTATGCAATTATGAACTAAACATCAACTTCCGTTCGTTTTGTTCACTCAAACATACATTAAGATTTAGTCTACTAGCCATCTAGCAATCTAAACATCAACTTCCGTTTGTTTTGTTCACTAGAGCAATACTAAGTTATTTCAAGCATTATGCAAACACTTTCGATGTCCTACAAACACTTAGAATCTAGATTAAAATGGCCAAAATCAATCTAGCATTAAGAACACTTAGTAAGCATAGAAATTTAAGCATTTTACCATTAGAACATCTTAACTCTTTTCTAACCACCCATTAATCTACCTAACCCATTGATCCTAAGGATGACTACTCACTAATCATCTTGTTTACACTTAATCCCATGATGGATAGAAGCATAATCAAGATGATATAATATATGAAAATAAGAAACAGAATGTAGATGAAGAGAATAGCTAAAGAAAACAAGATTTTATAACATAAACTTCAAGAACACTTAAGAATAAGAACAATTGTTTTCAAACAAGAACTTAAAATAGAATGCAAAACAAGACTTAAAATGAAAGTGATAAACTCTATTAGACAGAAGAAGACTCAGAAGGAGATGGTGTGTTTTGCCATGGGGTTTGGGGTTCTATTTATAGGTGAAGAACAACCCACCCCCCATGTTACAAAGTTAAGATCTAGATCTAAAATAAAACACACTCATTGATGTTTCTTCCACTTTATCCCATTTGCACACACCTTTTGACCCTTTACAAGGCAAATGTAAACTTGGCTCTTCAGAAAAGGTAGAGAAAGTTAGGCCACTTGATCCACCAAACTCGTACAGCACATGAAAAGTGACACAGGCTGTCCCGATCGATCGATCCATTTTTTTCATATAAATGGATCGATCGATCCATGTCCAAATCGATCGATCTGGATTTCGGATCGATCAATCACTTTTCTCATTTGCTCACGGCTTTCTTGGATCGATCGATCCAGTTTTCCATCAAAAACGGATCGATCGATCCAAGTCTCTTTTTGCTCCTTTTGTGTTCTAATCATCTCCAAAACTCCAAATAGCTCATCCAACACCTACAAGATGCAAATGAACATGTAATAGACTCTAAATGCAAATAAATGTAAGATTAATGCATGAATATATATGAAAATACAAAGCTAAAACTATGCAAAATCACAACACATCACTTCTCCGTGAGGACGACGAAGGCAGTTCTTTGTTTCTGTTTTTGATCCGAATGAGATTTAACCACATCGAAAGAGATTCTCTGATCAGAGTTTGATCGATGGCGAAAGAAACTCCGTCGTCATCGCTCCTTTCCTACTTCTCACTACGACGATACCATCTCTCTCTTGACTATGTGTACTGTACTGCTATTGCTTACTGGTCTATCTTTTGATTTGGATTTCTCTTCGGTTTGTGGTTTCTTAGTTTTGGGAGTAAAGATGTACGGTTCAGCGGATGACGTGAGAGAGGCGTACAAAGCTATTGTTTCCAAGTGGTAACTTTCTCAACCTGAAAGTAGTATCTGTGTGTTATGCTCTTGAGTTCTTAGTTATAAGTTTGTATAGGGAGCAAGTATGCAATTGATTTTTTTGTTAACTCTTTATGTATGCAATTTGAAGCCGACATTAACAAACTCTTTAACAAATTATTTTCTATATGTATACAAGGTTGGTATCTGTCACACAGAGTCACGGACGGTAGAACATGACAGAAGAGGTGAGAAATTGTCCTAGTATCTTCTCACGGGTAACATGACACAAGCGAATACGTCATGTTTTTTAAGAAATTCCCAATGGAGCACAAAATCTATGGGTTTTTTAGATAAATTTCTTAACTAATTTTTATTATTAAACACGTCATTAAGAAACCCAAATGGGGTTATAGGGTTGATGAAGCTCTAATATTGTGGTAGTTTTAGCTTGAGAAAATTTTAAACTAACTAGATTTTTTGTGTAAACTGCATCGTTAGCTTCCGTTCCAAGCAACTCAAAGTCAGTTTATGAACCCTTTGGTATAGCTTGGTCAAGATTTTCTACACAGATTTCTTGACCAATACTGTTATGACTAAGTTAAATCTCTGTTTAGTGATTTGTGTTCGTGGGCAGACGTACGAGGTCTAGACCCGTTTCTTTCAGGACCAGACCACCAAAATAATTCTACTTTTACAGGTAAATACATCTTAATTATATTAGTGCATTATGTATTCAATAATATTTTGGATATCAAATTACATAGCAAAAGGTGATTTTTAATAATGACTAAACCATTTATGGGTTCTCTTTGTTGAAACATAAACTTGATTTGGGTTAATCATTGGGCTAATAATCTAATGATCATGTTAGCCCAAATTTGACCCAAGTTCTAGAATTTATCTAGAAAATCTTCCACCTCCTTAAGATAAAAATCTAGATATTTTCATAGAATTATCTAGATAATTAGAATAAAAATATCAAGATATTTTAGTAGAATTATCTAGATTTAAGAATAAAATATGTAAGATATTTTGTATTTTGGAGGCTATAAATACCTCCACTCTCTTCTCATTTTGTATTATCCAAGTTTTCAAGAATCATCCAAGTAATAAGAAGTTTCCTCTTCAAAAAATCTCTTCTCTTCAAACACTTAAACACTTTCTCCATTTCTAATAAGTTTCTCATTCCAACAAAGTGGTATCAGAGCTACAAAATCATTTTGAAGATGGCAAGTAGTGGTGTTCCCTTCCAAGTTCCAATGCTCACAAAGAGCAACTATGACAATTGGAGTTTAAGGATGATTGCTATCTTAGGAGCACATGATGTATGGGAGATAGTTGAGAAAGGCTTCATTGAACCAGAGAATGATGGTGGTTTATCTCAAGCTCAAAGAGATGGCTTGAGAGATTCAAGAAAGAGAGACAAGAAGGCTCTCTGTCTAATCTATCAAGGTTTAGATGAAGATACATTTGAGAAGGTTGCTGGAGTAAAGACATCTAAAGAAGCATGGGAGAAGCTTCAAACCTCTTACAAGGGAGCGGAACAAGTTAAGAAGGTACGTCTACAAACTTTACGAGGAGAATTTGAGTCATTACAAATGAAGGAAGGAGAACTCATCTCAGATTACTTCTCAAGAGTCTTGACGGTTACTAATAACCTAAAAAGAAATGGTGAGAAGTTAGATGAGGTGAGAATCATGGAGAAAGTTCTTAGATCGCTCGATTCAAAGTTTGAGCATATTGTTACCGTAATTGAAAAAACAAAAGACTTGGAGACAATGACGATGGAGCAACTTCTTGGATCACTACAAGCTTATGAAGAAAAGAGGAAGAAGAAAGAGGATATTGTTGAGCAAGTTCTCAAGATGAGAATTGATCACAAAGAAGAAAGTAGCCGAAATAATCCAAGACGTGGTGGCAGTCATTTCAGAGGAAGAGGTCGTGGTGTAAATGGACGAGGTTGGAGACCATATGAAGACAACTTTAACCAAAGAGGAGAGAGCTCATCAAGAGGTCGTGGAAGGGGAAATGCAAAATCAAGGTACGATAAATCAAACGTCAAATGCTATAGATGCGGAAAGTTTGGACACTATGCTTCTGAATGCAAAACTCCAAACAACAATAGAGTTGAAGAGAAGTCCAACTATGTTGAAGAAAGGAGTAAGGAAGAAGATATGCTATTGATGGCTTACAAGAAGGATGAGACAAATGAAGTTAGCAGATGGTACCTTGATAGTGGTGCTAGCAATCACATGTGTGGTAACAAAAGCATGTTTGTGAAGCTTGATGAATCGGTGAAAACCAATGTGGCTTTGGGAGACGAATCGAAGATGGAGGTGAAAGGCAAAGGTGATATTCTCATCCGCTTGAAGAATGGAGATCATCAATTCATTTCCAATGTTTATTACATTCCAAGCATGAAGACCAACATCTTGAGCCTAGGACAACTCTTGGAGAAAGGTTATGATATTCGACTAAAGGATAATAACCTTACTTTAAGAGATATTGCAAATAACTTCATCACAAAAGTACCAATGTCAAGCAATAGAATGTTTGTCCTAAACATTCAAAATGACATTGCACGATGTCTCAAGATGTGCTACAAGGAGGAGTCATGGCTTTGGCATCTTCGGTTTGGGCATCTAAACTTTGGAGGCTTGGAGCTACTTTCTAAGAAACAAATGGTGAGAGGATTACCTTGCATCAACCATCCAAATCAAGTGTGTGAAGGGTGTTTACTTGGAAAGCAATTCAAAATGAGTTTTCCAAAGGAGTCGGAGACAAGAGCAAGAAAGCCATTAGAGCTCATACATACAGATGTATGTGGCCCAATCAAACCAAGCTCACTTGGTAAGAGTAACTACTTCCTTCTCTTTATTGATGATTTTTCAAGAAAAACATGGGTTTACTTTTTGAAAGAAAAATCAGAAGTGTTTGAAAATTTCAAAAAGTTTAAAACCCAAGTTGAGAAGGAAAGTGGTCTTGTGATTAAGACCATGAGATCCGATCGGGGAGGAGAATTTATGTCCAAGGAATTTCTGAAGTATTGTGAAGATAATGGTATTCGAAGACAATTGACGGTGCCAAGAACACCTCAACAAAATGGAGTAGCGGAAAGAAAGAATAGGACTATTCTTGAGATGGCAAGAAGCATGCTCAAGAGTAAGAATCTACCAAAGGAGTTATGGGCAGAAGCAGTCGCGTGTGCGGTGTACATATCAAACCGATCTCCAACGAAGAGCGTTTCTGGAAAGACACCACAAGAAGCTTGGAGTGGAAGGAAGCCCGGTGTCTCACACCTAAGAGTCTTTGGAAGCCTTGCTCATGCTCACGTTCCAGACGAGAAGCGGAGCAAACTAGACGACAAAAGTGAGAAGTACATTTTCATTGGGTATGATGCTAACTCCAAAGGCTACAAACTCTACAATCCTGAAACAAAGAAGACAATTATAAGTCGGAATGTCATCTTTGATGAAGAAGGAGAATGGGATTGGAGATCAAATAATGAAGACTACAACTTCTTTCCATCTTTTGAAGAAGAGAACTTGGAGCAAATAAGAGAAGAACCAACTACACCACCAACTTCACCAACACCAAGTTCTCAAGGGGATGAAAGCTCAAGTGAAAGGACTCCACGTTTTAGAAGTCTACAAGACATTTATGAGGTAACCGAAAATCAAGACAATCTCACTTTATTTTGCCTTTTTGCGGATTGCGAGCCTATGAACTTTGAAGAAGCTCAAGAAAAGAAGTCATGGAAAAGTGCAATGGATGAAGAAATCAAGTCAATCCAAAAGAATGATACATGGGAATTGGCTTCACTTCCTAATGGGCATAAGGCAATAGGTGTGAAGTGGGTGTACAAGGCAAAGAAGAACTCTAAAGGAGAAGTTGAAAGATACAAGGCGAGACTGGTGGCAAAAGGGTATAGTCAAAGAGCCGGAATCGACTATGATGAGGTATTTGCTCCAGTTGCTCGTTTAGAAACAGTTAGGCTAATCATTTCATTGGCAGCCCAAATGAGATGGAAGATACATCAAATGGATGTCAAATCTGCCTTCTTAAATGGAGATCTTGAGGAAGAAGTCTACATTGAGCAACCACAAGGCTACATAGTCAAAGGTGAAGAAGACAAAGTCTTGAGGCTGAACAAGGCACTTTATGGATTAAAGCAAGCACCAAGAGCATGGAACACTCGGATTGATAAGTACTTCAAGGAGAAAGACTTCATCAAGTGTCCATATGAGCATGCACTTTATATCAAAACCCAAAACAATGATATATTGATTGCATGCCTGTATGTGGATGACTTGATATTCACTGGCACCAATCCGATTATGTTTGAAGATTTCAAGATGGAGATGACAAAGGAGTTCGAGATGACTGATATTGGATTAATGTCATACTACCTTGGCATTGAAGTAAAGCAAGAAGAAAATGGAATCTTCATCACTCAAGAAGGATATGCTAAAGAAGTGCTTAAGAAGTTCAAGATGGAAGACTCAAATCCAGTTTGCACACCAATGGAATGTGGAGTCAAGTTATCAAAGGAAGAAGAAGGAGAGAGTGTTGATCCAACACTCTTTAAGAGCTTAGTTGGAAGTCTACGTTATCTAACTTGCACAAGGTCCGACATCCTACACGCGGTTGGAGTTGTGAGTCGATATATGGAGCATCCAACAACAACTCATTTCAAGGCAGCTAAGAGGATCTTACGCTATATCAAAGGTACAATCAACTTTGGCTTGTATTACTCTATCTCTGACGATTACAAGCTTTTTGGATATAGCGATAGTGACTGGGGTGGAGACGTTGATGACCGGAAAAGCACAAGTGGCTTCGTATTTTTCATTGGAGAAACCGCTTTCACATGGATGTCAAAGAAGCAACCAATTGTTACCCTCTCTACTTGTGAAGCGGAGTACGTAGCGGCTACTTCATGTGTAATTGCCATGCTATTTGGTTACGAAACTTGCTAAAGGAGTTGAGCCTACCACAAGAGGAGCCAACGAAGATCTTTGTTGATAACAAGTCGGCAATAGCATTGGCGAAGAATCCAGTCTTCCATGATCGGAGTAAGCACATTGATACTCGTTATCACTACATTCGAGAATGTGTTGCCAAGATGGATGTGCAATTGGAGTATGTGAAGACAAATGATCAAGTAGCTGATATCTTCACCAAACCACTCAAGCGTGAAGACTTTATCAAGATGAGGAGCTTACTCAGAGTAACCAAATCAAGTTTAAGGGAGGGTGTTGAAACATAAACTTGATTTGGGTTAATCATTGGGCTAATAATCTAATGATCATGTTAGCCCAAATTTGACCCAAGTTCTAGAATTTATCTAGAAAATCTTCCACCTCCTTAAGATAAAAAATCTAGATATTTTCATAGAATTATCTAGATAATTAGAATAAAAATATCAAGATATTTTAGTAGAATTATCTAGATTTAAGAATAAAATATGTAAGATATTTTGTATTTTGGAGGCTATAAATACCTCCACTCTCTTCTCATTTTGTATTATCCAAGTTTTCAAGAATCATCCAAGTAATAAGAAGTTTCCTCTTCAAAAAAATCTCTTCTCTTCAAACACTTAAACACTTTCTCCATTTCTAATAAGTTTCTCATTCCAACACTCTTTCTCCTCAGTCTTTTTCTGGTTAATACCTTAAAACCTCCGGTTCGTATCACACATACTAAAAGGAAGGGATAGTATTGGTGTATTAGTAATACCAGCATGCATTTGTATTGTCTCTAACTTAATACCCAAATTTTCACAAAACGTAGAATCTAATTATCTTTGTTTGATGAAAATTTTAATTATATAACTCATGAAAACAAGAGTTTTACACAGAATAACTCTGAGCAAGATCAGTAAGTGTTGTAAATGGAAACAAAAAGCTTTAGATGGACTAGAAAAGATGTTTATTAAACTCTTGGTTCCACACTTCATCTTCATCATCATCTTCATCCACTTGTATTGGTAGAGATCTATCGCCAAGCCGAGCAGGAGGAGCACTAGTAGTTTGAGAAAGAGTGTTGATTGGTGGTTGTTGTTGATCATCTTCTACGTCATGTGTCACTTGCATGGCTTCAACTTCTCCATCCTTCTGTGGTGATCTGCTTGGAGCCGTCTCCATCATTGCGAACGTAGTATCTTCTATTTGCTGAACCGTGTTTCCTTCTCCAAGATGAATATCTAATAGCTGCTCATCCTCCAAGGAGGAAGGAGCTAGAACAATGTCGTGATCAATATTGGTCGGTTGCTGCTCCGAGGAAGAAGCTGGAATAGACTCATCATGATCATCATTGGACTTGTTTATCTTGCGAATCTTGCACAGGACCAGTTCTTGAAACGTGTTTTCATCCGGTAGCGAATACTCGTACATAATCCAGCTACTATTGCTCCCGGGAACAACAACACAAGTGCCACCGTCTCCTCTCTTCTGCTTCTTCTTATTGTTGTCGCTTTTATAAGTGAACTTTAGGGTTTGCTTTGTCCCTATGATCTCTTTTGTTTCTTCGTCCTCAATATATTTTTTCGCGTTAGCCTTCCAACTCCCACCATCCTTGTCTCCAAAGATCCTCCGCTTCGAGTTCCTACTACGACCAATGCTTTTCACTGACACTTGAGTCCTTGTCACGAAATAAAACCACTCGTTCTTCCTGAACAAAGGATGATCGATATGGTCCAGCAACCATGGCTCTGTCTCGTAAACGTTCTTCATCTCGATCAAGTCTTCCCAATCATTATCTTTTGACTTGGGTTGTCGATAAGCTTCTAACTTGGGTAGTAGATGCTTTTTGATGAGTTCTGCGTCTTCTGGATTAAAGTAAATTCCTCCATCTTCATCGTTATTGAACATGTTTTCCTCATAATCATAGTTGTTTGACATCGTTTTTCAGGATTTAGTTCTCAATTTTGATTATACAAACGTGAGGTTATAACCTATTGACTTGTATATTTATAGTACTAAGGCTATATATTTTAATTGTTTTAAAACAAAATTCAGGTCATTATCCTATCATTCTTGCACTTTCCTGTTGCAAAAAAAATGGTTCATTAAGAAAAGGAAATAGTGTTATCTTCATCCAAAAAAAATGGTAAATTCTTTTTTAACATACAAAAATGTTAAATTATAGAGAGTTAATCGTATATAGATTGTATTTATGAAGATAATGTTATGATAAGTCATATTGTGTTAAATCGATAAATCATATTGATAGATTTGTTAATATGTCGTATATAAATTTTTTTTTTGTGAAGATAATGTTAGATAAATCACATTTTTGTTAATATATCGTATATAAATTGTTTTTATATGAAGATAATGTTGTGATAAATCATATTTTCTTAATCGTATACTCTCTAGTCTTTACTAAGCCAAATATAACGTTTCATAGTGTTGCCGTCTATTACCCTCACCGTTAAATCGGTTCGGTGCGGACGTTGTTGAAAAGTAGCAGTCGGAATTCTCCAGGGACATATCTTAGTGAAATTTCATCTCTAATTCATTAATTGTTCGTGAGATTTGGTGGGTGACTACTTGATTGTTTTCAGTAGACATAGTGTGCACTTTGGAAGTCATATATGTATATTTCTTTTATAAAAAAGTTTCATAACCGAATAGTTTATACATTATTAATACTGCTGTGATAACACCATTCAAAATTAAGTTTATAAAATTTACATATGTGAGTCGTAGACAAGATATATATATTTTCTAAGAAAAATCATGTTATATATCTTAAGTAGAAATCGTCATGACTCGGAGTGGGCAAGACAAGTTTATGACTAGTTTTAGACTTTTAATTATCTGGCCGTAACAGTTCTACTTCCTACAATAAATAATGTCAAATGCTCTTTTTTTTTTTTTGTTGCAAGAAGGTTTGTATTGTGACATTTATTAGAAATATTAGGCGTAATGTACATAAAAAAAAGAATTAGGTATATAACC
Organism: Moricandia arvensis; assembly: GCA_905132765.1. Taxonomy (NCBI): domain Eukaryota; kingdom Viridiplantae; phylum Streptophyta; class Magnoliopsida; order Brassicales; family Brassicaceae; genus Moricandia; species Moricandia arvensis. The sequence continues at coordinate 4,521 of CAJHQP010002285.1, read as the reverse complement.
ATAACAACAGTTAAGTTATGAAATTTTGTATAATTGTATGAAGTATTCCAATAATACATTTTTATGCGACTAGAAGGTTGCAAATTTTTTTTTATCTGTAACTTGGAAACTGAAAAAAAAAAATCATTTACAAATCTCTCGCATGTGAAACAGAAGATATAGGTAAAAAAACAATTACAGAGGATCTTCAGCTTTTAAGGCATCGTGATTGATTGCAGAGCACAAGCTAAGGAATCAAGGTAATTCCAAGATGCTTTTAAAGCATAGGGGATACAACATAAGTTCCGAAACCAAACTATTCTATTTTTTAGACTATAAAATCGGAACCACCATTATATTTTACCAGATCTGGTTGGCGAGGAGTTACCGCAGGGCGATGAAAAAAGTAATCTGACACAAAGTTTAGTTAATTTTAGTTTTATAACATAATGCTAGATCGCTGATTTTGGTTCCGAAATGTGACATGACCATGTATGTGTCTTTGTGTTTGATTTGTCTATTTTTCAACATAATTTTCTGGATTCGTGGATAAAGGAGAAAGTGGTTTATTTTGTAAATGATAAGACTATACTATGAAAGAAACTTAAATAGTATAGTGTAGTGTGTCATATTTAAATTTTGCTTAGCATTAACTAGAGCAGTTGATAATGGGAGATTGTAATATGTTTGGTTCTATTGTGTTGCCATGGATGGGCGGTATTTCCCATATTGTTTGGGTTGACATAGTGCATTTAGTAAAACAATTACGTTTATAATGATGATGATTGGTATCATGGATTATTTTATACCATTTGTTAGTATTGCTACAATTTTATGTTTTATATTGTGTTAGCCAGGACAGACTTAGGCGCTGTGAAGAGAGTAACAGTTACTTCAATTATGCATTGGATGAGAGGTGATAAAAACCAGTCTTTTCAGATGCTGACAGCGTGTGAACACGCATGCTGGAAGCGTTTAGACTCAAAGTTCATGCAGATTATGCCTCTAGTCACCTAAGCAGATTATGGTAGGTGTTTTGCAGGCAAGAAACCGTTATGATTGGAGACTTCACTGAGCTGACCGTTTTAGTTCGTTATGAGATTCGGAAGACATCGCCTTAGGTAACCGGTTTCAGTTCGTTATGAGATTGGACTTCGACACTTAGTGAGCGATTTCATTGTTAATGTTTATGCGGCTGCAAGCACTGAACATTGACTTTATGTAGCTATTATAGTGTGAAGTTAGTATATCGCTCTTAATATGGTACTCGCGGATCTGTTGTTTTTGCTACATGTCCAACATATGCTATCAAAGATATATGTAGTATAGCTTTATAAATGGCAATACAATGACTATATGCTGTGTAAATGTAGCCGTGCTGCAAGCAACTGAATAATGACTTGTTTAGTATTTAATGTTGTACTTTACTATTTCGATGTGCTGTTCCCATTGTATCGACACCTTTGTTTCTATTGAACAATTTCCAACACTAACTACGACAGCCTTATGTGTTTAATTATTTATATATATACTTAGGTTACTATAGAAGGCAGTCATGATAGTATATGTAGCGTTATCTGAGTCTGAACCTTTTTACATTGATAGTAAAGCCCTCGCTACTTGTCTTCTACTAAACAATAGAATCGCTTTAAAAAAATGACAAACAACGCCTATTTGTGCTTCAAATGTTGAATGTGTGTACAACCAACTGAAAGCTGTGACTTCAAGTCATTACTATCTGTGATGGAACGAGTCGTTTTCTTTCTGATGTATCTCACGGAAACTGTTATTTTGTTTCTGGCTCACTAAGCTTATACTATCCATAAGATATACTATCAGTCATAGTTTGTTAAATAGGCAAGAAGGCATGACAATTATGGTTCAAAATGAATTGCGTATGCACACACCTGAATAATGACCGTTATGTAGTATTTTTATCGTGTAACGCTCTAGTATACGCCTTTTACGATGTCATTCCGGAAATCAGTTTTTTTAAATAGCGCACCTAATACTATTCTTAAACATATTACAATATAGTTCGTTAACGGATCTACAATGACTATTGTTTTGTATGCTCTCCATGTCCAATTAATTCTCGTCACAAAAGCCTGCAATTCCCTTTCGTTGGATGTTATATTTGTACTATAACTTGCATGATATAGCACTATGTTTTATTGTAACTATCCTAATACGCAGTTCCAAAGCAAGGTGGTTGTTTTTGTTTAACTACAATACATCTATTTTTTCTACTGCATATGTACCCATGTGTTAATGCATACATGTTACGCCGCCATGAAACGCATCTTGTTTCCTTTCGGCTCTATCGCAGGCTATCCAATATCATATATAGAATGCATAATATAACGTTTCGACACCCGTCTTGTCCGCATATGTTCTTCTTCGTTATATTCCAAGTATTATATTTTCAGATCCACCGTTTGCAAGTCTTGGTTTCTAAGACGTCATAAACTGTTTAAATATAGTCATTTCGATCTACAGTCCAGTTCCAAATGCATAAACGTTGGTGCTATCATACGATTACTGCATGTTTTATACTATGTGCATAATATATATATAGTATATTGTTTTTTGTTTGGTTGCTCATGTCTATAGATATGTGGCATTTTCCACTCATGTTATTGTTGTAGAGTTTATGTTAGCGCGTTCATACGTCTAACTGCGCCTTATCTTCACGCAACGCAGCGATTGAAAGAAGAAAACTGTCCATTTTTAAGTTCTAATTGTCACATCAACTTTTCATTGTATAGGTTATATTCTTCATTTTTCATCGCCCTAAAATGTCAGTAAATTGACCCTATTTATTATCTTCTAATGGACTTCTCTAGCGACAAGCTTAAGGTGAACCTTATTGAACCATTTAAGATATGGCATCTTCTCACTTTAATGCACACTTTACTCATTGATTATCTCCACATTGTTGCAGTGATATTAAAAAGGTTGCAATGCTTATTTCAAAGTATAAGAATTTCTAGCTGATATGATATGTACTGTAGTACTAGTGAATCACACACAATCATTAGATATTTGATTATATCGGCAGTTTTTCATGTGAGAAATTCTTTAAGATGACAATAAATCTCCCATAGTAAAACAAAACAATTTATTACTTTTTCTGATGGTTAATGCAGTTGGATTTACATAGTCCTTTTTTTCGCTCGCATAAAGTAATTATCTAGATATTAGATTTTATCGAACTTCTATTATGCAGTGGCTGTTAACATTTTACTTATGATTTATTTTTCTTGTAATTTCTATAGTGGGAAAACTTTTATTTATCACAAGAGAGTCGATGATTTTTCCTTTGATATTTGCTGTTGTTGTGTCTGTATGTTCCTCTTTAGATATAGTAGTGCGATTCTGCGACTATCTTTAATAATTAATGAATAGTTTGTTACCTTTAAGAACACATAGCAATTACTAAAGTTAGCTCATTACTTTAGCTGTCATTGTTGAGGATATATTCAGTTTTGGTAAAATGTTAAGAATTCAGATATATATTATGATTTATGAATGAGAAGTAGTATTGAAGAGATCGTGGAAACGAATTCGCTAAATAATAATGATCTCTGCACTCAACAATAAAAGATAGATTACAACAGAGACAAGTATGAGTTTTTAGCTTTTGTTATAATTAACGTTTAGATTAGACGTTTCTTTGAAACAGACATTTTAATATACAATGCTTCTATTTAGGTGTGCATAAAAACTCCAAGGTCCGATCGCTGTTCGAAACGTTCTTGGACATCGGAATCTTTTGAAACCTTGAGACTCTTATGGAAACAGCGTTTCTTGAAATATCATTTGAAAACACAACGGAATGATAAACTGCGTTTCTGATTTGAAACATCACGATTCTGATTGAAACACGAAATAATAACTATTATGGTATTGCATGTTAGCGATAATACATATTTATTAATTTATATATGTTAATATAATACTTTCGATATTATAACTATTAGTATAATGATTTGCTTTCAAATGAAATCGCGGTTCTCAAATTATAGATGCATAGCATGTGTTAGTTTATCGAATGTATTCTACTATATTATGGATAAAATAATACTGAATTTTGGAATCAAGAAAACATAGTATTCATTGTTTATCAAAATAGATGTCTTTGTGGAGTTAAAAAGCGTTAAGAAATATAAACTTTGATAACGTATATTTTATAGATTTGTCAAAGTATTAAAAGTATAAATGTTTGAATAACCAATGTTTTTTTATAAATTGTGAAATAATTAAACTAATAACACTAAAAGTTTTAAAAAGAATGTAAGAATTTATAAACCAATTAGAAAATTCTAAAGTTTTTGTCATTTATGCTGGTAAACTTTTGGTAATAAGCACACGTAAACGTACGCGTTTTCTTCGTTTATCTCGTTAGATTGTCTTCGTTCCCAGTCACACTCCAGCTCACTCTCTCTATTTTATTTTATTTTGCTAAAGTCACACATCACTTTGGCTGATTCACTCTCTCACTCTCTCAAGTGATAGTATTGTTGGCTCACTCTCACTCAC
>CAJHQP010002284.1:0-89711 GCA_905132765.1 Moricandia arvensis | reverse complement strand
TAGACTTATATATATATAAATATTTCACGCTTTACATGGACTAAAATTTTATATAAGTATATAATATATATATACAATGATTTTTAACAATCTATTTATATTTATAATAATGAAACTTGTACGTATGTGTCATCTTTATCTTTATATAATATTTTAAAATTTATCTATATCAATTTTGGTAAGAAGCTAACGTGTTTTATAAAACATATCTCTATTTTCTCTTATCTATTATATATATATATATATATAACTATAAAACTCTCTATATATTGTTTTAAGATCTAATCTAATAATAAATTCTGAAAGGTAATCATATGTTGTCCAAAATTTTGGCATACATATCTATTTTACACAACATTTTTTTTTCAAAAAATAAAAGTTTAATATATAAGCCATAAATGGAAACCATCTTACACAATGTTTATATTTTTCTCTATGAATAAGTCCTAAGAAGTTTCTTGTTTTTCAGAATTTTGATACATATCTCTATTTTATCCATTTTATAAAAATGCATGATTTCTATAAAAAAGGAAGTGAAGGAATACATTATTGAGAAATGGTTGAATCATTCAATAAAGCTCATCAATAGTTTAGCTTGTGCTTCTTCATAAAAGATCTGTATTTTTGATTGATTAAAAAGAATAAAAAATTTTATATAAAAAAAACTTTTTCTTTTTGTTTTTCAACATTGCATATTACCTACAAAATTGGTCGTGAGTCCATATAAACAACACTTATATATTCATTCACTTCCGGGGTTGATATATTTCAGTTTTTTTAAAGTTATTTTGGTTATATTTTTTAAGCAAATTCAACTGAAATTAGTTTAAGTTTATTTATGTTTCGTTCAGTTTAGTTGGATTAGTTTTCAGTTTGGTAACTAGGTTAAATTTTTTATATAAATGATAATTATTAAAATTATCAATAATTTTATAAATAAAGTTATCAAAATTATATGGTAAAATAATAATTATATAAAAATTATACATTTAATACTCTCTACTAGTTGTAAATATACTTCTATTTGTAGAAATACCAGAGCGGAACGCATATCCAACTTACTCGATTTTTTATAACTACTAATCAAGCTACACACATTATCAATTTCATGACATAATCGATACTTGTATAATTTTAGTTTTAAAATTATTATCATAATGGCACTACACTTATAACATGACTCTAGGCTAATTTTCTTAAAAACTAATACAAAACTTTGGGCAAAAGTTTTTCTTAAAAACTATTTCACCATAATTGTATTATTTTATTGCAAAACATTTTTGTAAAATACAAATATTATTTTAATTAGCCTATGCCATTAAATATTGTTGTCATCATGTATGCTCTTTTGATTTGATGTTAAAAAAACTCACACACACCTACACACAATCATAAAAAAATTGTGTGTTTCAAGAGAGAGCAACCTGAACTGTTTGGGAAGTGGACACAACATGCATATTAGATTTTCCGGGATAAAGCAGCCTTATCAAGATCTATGCATGTATTATATGTTTCAACCTAGTACTGCTATTCTTGAATGCCATTTCATGATAACAATATTACCTCAGCTAATGATTCCAACATTCCCTTGAAGCAAATGCATATATAGAATTTCACTTAATTCATAATTAACGAAACGTCTTCATAGTCAAACTTAATAAAAGCTCTTAAATGAAACTAAACTGATATCAAGTTCAAACAGATGGAGCATGAAGTTAATTCGAAACAAGGTTCAAACCTTGACCATTTACAGTTTCATCTAATCTCTAACATATATATATGTTCATGCACTTGTTTATCTTATATCACCAAGATATACCATAAGCAATAATGAATACCTCCATGAGCACCATCGTCTTCCTCCTAGTCGTTCTCTCCATTTCTGCTATCTCGTTAGCCAAGCAGAGCCCTTTGGAAGCTTGCATAAGAAAACACATTGACCAGTCGCTCTCTCCTCCTCCTTCAAACAAGCCCGAAACATCTAGTTTCGAGGTGTCAGATGAATTATGCAAAGAGGAGACACGAAACATCCTGTACTTCTTGAAATTGAATAGAAGGTTCCCACCATACTACGTCAAGGCGTTGTGCAATGTATTTGGAAATGATGAAAAGAAAGCGAAGGCATACATTACTTCTAGACTGTTGAATCGTTTGAAGAAGCTCCTCAATAGCTTAGCTTGCGTAAAAAGAACCACCTTGGTAATCAAGAATAAGAGCCCTGTTGAAACTTGCATACGAAGAAGCCTCGCTCAATCCCTCTCTCCTTCTCCTTCGAACAATCTCATTAAATCTCATTATGACGTCATGGGAGACCAATTATGCAGAGACGAGACACGAAACATCATGTACTTCTTAAAAAGGAATGGGAAGTTCCCAACTTACTATGTCGAGGCATTGTGCAATGTACTTGGAGACGATGAAAAGGAAGTGAAAGAATACATTATTGAGAAATGGTTGAATCATTCAATGAAGCTCATCAATAGCTTAGATTGTGCTTCTCCATAAAAGATATGTATTTTTGATTGATTAAAAATAATCAAAAACTTTATATAAGAAAAAAACTTTTTATTGTTTTTTAACATTGCAGATTACCTAGAAAATTGGTTGTGAGTCCATATAAGCAACACTTATATATTCATTCACTTTTGGGGCTGGTATATATTCAGTTTGTTTTAGATATTTTGGTTACAGTTTTTAAGCAATTCAACTGAAATTAGTTTGTGTTCATTTATGTTCCATTCGGTTTAGTTGGATTAGTTTTTAGTTTTGTTCTAACTAGGTTAAAAAAAATTATATAAATGATCATTATTAAAATTATAAATAAAGTTATCAAAATTATATGGTACAATAATAATTATATAAAATTATACATTTAATACTCTCTGCTAGTTGTAAATATACTTTTATTTGTAAAAATTCCGGAATGGAGTGCATATCCGACTCACACGATTTTTTTATAACTACTAATCAAGCTACACACATTATCAATTACATGACATAGTCGATACTTGTATAATACACTACACTTATAACATGACTCTAGGCTGGTTTTCTTAAAAACCAATACTTTAACTTTTGGCAAAATATTTTTCTTAAAAAGTATATTACCATAATTTTATTATTTTGTTGCAAAATTTATTTGTAAAATATAAATATTATTTTAATTAGCCTATGGCATTAAAGATTTTTGTCATCATGTATGCTCTTTTGATTTGATACTAAAAAACACGTACACACGTACACACAATGACATAAAATTGTGTGTTTCAGGACAAAGCAACCTGAAGTGTTTGGGAAGTGGACACAACATGCATATCAAATTTTCCGGGATAAAGCAGCCTTATCAAGATCTATGCAGTGTATTATATGTTCCAACCTAGTACTGCTATTCTTGAATGCCAATTCATGATAATAATATTACCTCAGCTCTCAGCCATGATTCCAACATTCCATGTGAAGCAAATGCATATATTGAATTTCACTTATTTCATAATTAAAGAAACATCTTCAAAGTCAGATTTAATAAAAGCTCTTAAATAAAACTAAACTGATATCAAGTTCAAACATACGGAACATGAAGTTAATTCGAAACAAGTTTCAAGCCTTGACCATTTACAGTTTCAACTAATCTCTAACATATATATATATATATATATGTTCATGCACTTGTCTATCTTATATCACAATGATATACCAGAAGCAATAATGAAGACCTCCATGAGCACCATCTTCGTCCTCCTAGTCGTTCTCTCCATTTCTGCTATCTCCTTAGCCAAGCAGAGCCCTTTGGAAGCTTGCATAAGAAAACACATTGACCCGTAGCTCTCTCCTCCTCCTTCAAACAAACCCGAAACATCTAGTTTCGAGGTGTCAGATGAATTATGCAAAGAGGAGACACGAAACATCATGTACTTCTTGGAATTGAATAGAAAGTTCCCACCATACTACGTCAAGGCATTGTGCAATGTATTTGGAAGTGATGAAAAGAAAGCGAAGGCATACATTACTTGTAGACTGTTGAATCGTTTTGAAGAAGCTCCTCAATAGCTTAGCTTGTGTAAAAAGAACCACCTTGGTAATCAAGAATAAGAGCCTTGTGGAAACTTACATACGAAGAAGCCTCGCTCAATCCCTCTCTCCTTCTCCTTGTAACAATCTCATTAAATCTCTTTATGACGTCATGGGAGACCAATTATGCAGAGACGAGACACGAAACATCATGTACTTCTTAAAAAGGAATCGGAAGTTCCCAACTTACTATGTCAAGGCATTGTGCAATGTACTTGAAAACAACGAAAAGAAAGTGAAGGAATACATTATTAAGAAATGGTTGAATCATTCAATGAAGCTCATCAATAGCTTAGCTTGTGCTTCTCCATAAAAGATCTGTATTTTTGATTGATTAAAAAGAATCGAAAACTTTATATAAAATTTTTTTTTATTGTTTTTCAACATTGCAAATTACCTACAAATTCAACTGAAATTATTTTATGTTAGGTTCAGTTTAGTTATTTTTAATTTGGTTCTAACTAGGCTAAAATAATTTATAAGTGATCATTAAGTCACTAAACAACATAAAATCATGATCTTCAAACCTAGTAAAATTACCATATGAAGTTTTGTTTTTAGGATTTGATGATAATCTAAGATCATTTGTAAGAATTTTGAAACAGAAAACTTTACATACATGATTTAAAACGAATATTGAATAAAAGTGGAGAAAGGTATGCACGAGAAGTAGACAATAAGAAAGGAATTAAAAATATGTTTAGCCATTTAGATTGAAATGATTAGCTAATATTAAATCTTAATGATATTAGTATATTTAGTTAGCTTAAATAAATATACACATTATATTTTATTTCAATTCAGTTTAAAAAGCCGTTCAGGTTGATAAAGTTTTAACGAATGGTTAAGACTTAGGCCATGTAATAACACGTCGATGGGGACAAACTGAACGATTTTGAAAGTCGCTAGCAAAATTGAACAGACACAAAAAATGAGAGGCTGTGTTGCTGATTTTTTTCAGCGTCAAAATTAGTTATCGCCGTTTGTCGCAGCGACTGAAAAAGTAAATTGGTGATGTCTTACCGGCGCTGCATTTCCGATGATAAAGGTGTAGTTTTTGATCACTGCCAGTGTTTAGGAAACGAACAGGGCCATAATGTTTTTAATTCAGCTAATAACATTAGTTCAATTCAACGAAGCATGAGTTCAAGGAAGTGAAGTAGACGACACCATTGTTGGATCAAACGTCAAGACCATTGGGAATCTTGAAGGGCTTTCCATCAATACTGACGTGACGTTGTTATGTATGGCCAAACCACCGCCGGGAGAAACAACGTGAAGACCCAACAGAGCATCGTAGAGACCCAACGTGAAGGCTATCCCCACCGGTAAGCCACATTTCATTTCAGGTACTGAGATTCCAAATCGTCCATAGCATAGTGCCCTGAATTCCAAACCAACATATGTAACACAATTCAATTTCACCAAAAATATAATATGACATACCAAAAATATAACATGACTTAAAAGTAAAATGTGAATGAACAATTACATTCAATGTTTATTTTTTTATTTTTCTGATAGACTTTTTAAAATACAGTAATAATTTATATATCATTATTAAATAAAATTTTAAAATATAGTAATAACTGATATATCATTATTAAAATAAATATACATATATATAATTAAATAATCTATTTTTTTTTTATAAATTTCAATACATTATTTTTTCTATTTCTATAATTCTACAATATTTATAACTAAACAAAATTTTCAAAATTTTATACAATCTTTTTGAAAAATAATATTTTTATTAATTTCATTTTTTTTCTTATATCTACGAGTTTTATAATTTTATATCATTTTCTTAATTTTATAAAAATTAATTTAATACATTTTAACCCAAATAAATAAATAAAAATCTATTTAAAAATTATAATTTTAATATATACATATATATTCTTAAATATAATTTAAATAAATTAAATTGTTTATTTTATATTAATTTGATGTTTAAATAAATGAAAGTTTATATTAAAATATTGATATAAAATAACAAAATTTTAAATATTAACCAAATTTCATTTTAAAATATAATTTAAATTAAAAAATTATCTTACACATGATGCATGGAAACACCTAGTGACATAGAAAAAAAAAAGTGAATTATGTTATAACCTTTACCTTTTGCCTGTGTGTTTACACTTTACATGTATGTTAGTTTTGAATTTTTCACGTAGAAATGTTTGTGCGTGATTTTGCTGAGATATGGATTTGGTTTTAACGACTCGTTGCTAGTGACACCGGTCGCCAATAAGCATCTCGTCCACTCATCCCTACATGTAAAGTCGTCGTTTATCTAATTTACGGGTGAGTAAAATAAATAAATATTCTCTTTTTTTCTTAATATAGAGCCCATGTAGCAGAATTATTGCATGTGAAGTGAAGTTATCATCGTTTAAAGAAATCTACGCAATTTTCTGGATTCGTTATAATCCCTAACAACATACTTCATCATCGCCTAAATAAATTTTTCCAAAACAACGAACTAATATCCCGACTGATAAAACATTTACAAGACTAAACAGCTCTGATCACTAGTGATCCCAAAGGCTATAGTGTAGCTCCAAAGTGCTGTGATCACTAGAACGACTCAGAGTTAATGATGTAAGATTCCAATTTCAACAAAACCCACATCCCAGAACATAACAATAACAGGTAGTTACGATCATGAAGATCAAAGGAACTTAAAAGAAACTTATGTCACGTATGTAAAATTGGGTTTTAATCAGATAATAATGAGTTAAAACCGCTTTCAATTAGATCAATTGGGTTTAATTGTCTATTCCATTGAGTAAAACTTGTAATTGGTTTAATTGGTAAACTAGAATTTGATCTGAGCCCCCGCGAGAGCTAATTTAACGTGTGTTCCACATAATCTCATAAATCGTTAGTTTTATAAAAAATGCCATGTACATTTTTTTTTTGTTTTGTGAATTACCTTTAGAGTAGAATATATTTTAATTATTTAGATGTTTGATAATACTTTTTATTTGTACATAATATTATTCTAAAAATTTAATAATTTTATGCAATTTGATGTAGTATATTAAACCGGTCTCACTCAATAACATTTGAGCGATTGGATAATTTTGTTATAGCTGTTAATAAAATAATATCAATTTAATTAAAATGATTAAACGGTCAATATATGGATCTCGATGTGATTAGATAAGATTTGGAATTGTAATTAACTGTTTTTAATAATTATTTTATGCAATGCCAGAATCTGTAAATAAAAGGAAGTATTAAAATGAAGTATTGAATATTGTTATTCTTGTTTCTAAACATACTCGTTTCTTTATATTGTTCTTCATGTTTCCAAACAATTCTAATTCGTATTGTTATTTATGTTTCCAAACAATATTAATATATATTTTAGTTTTAATAATATACTCTTTCCGCTTTTATATGATGTTTTGGTTTAGTGCACGGAGATTAAGACATTTACATTTCTGTAAAAAGTACTTTTAAATATATAATTTTAAATCATTCAACCAATTTTAAAAAATACTATAAAATTTTATTGGTTGAACAGTTTCCAATAAAATTAAAGTTAACCTTAAAACCTCAAAACATACCTAAAAGTCTTAAAACATCTTATATTTTCAAACAACATAAATCTTCTAAGACATCATATGATTATTGTTTGAGTTGTACTGGTTGCTAGCTCCGCATTTTGAAAGCCATTGTTCATCTGTGGAAGTATCTCTCCATGTTTTCTTATCCTACTATACTACTTTCCTGCATCAGTCTAGCCATAGCTTGGATTATCGAGGATCTTATAGTGGATTCCCGAAAGAAGTCTAGAATAGGATTCTTGATTAACTTGTAAAATCCGTTGTTTCATATAGGAAATGTTGTGTGTATTAGGAAATCGATAAATGAGTTTTTAGCATAACTTCAGTCCCCCAATCTATTGAGAAATATTTCTTCAAAGCTCGCATTAAGATGATAAGATGGATTGTTTACTAGGTGTGGACATTTGGTTTCATTTTCGTTCTCAATTTAGGTGCCATTCGATTCTGTTTTAGTTTAGGTATTTCAGATATAGGAAAAGAAGAACCATTAGATTATCTATAACTATCAAGTCAGTTTCCGTTCCATGTAAAAAACATTCTTCTCTCTGTTTTTAAATAAGTGTCACTTTAATTTTTTTTTTGTTACACAAAGAATGTCACTTTAGCATTCTAATACAATTTTAAGCTAAATATTAATTACAAATACATTAATTTCATAAATAATTATATTTTTAAAATTTTTATTGATTGAATATATATAATTAATAAAATTTAACACATTCTAATAACTTTTTTAATATGTGTGAAAATGCCAAAGTGACATTTTTTGCGAAACAATGGAATATGTCTTTTCCACACATTTTATATGATCTGTTCACATATCACATATGGTATAAACTAGGAGGAGACATACTCCGTAAAAATCATAAAAGGATATGTAATTTGAAGCCAAACAAATTTCTGGACCCGGACCAAAACTAGAAAAGCCTGAACCTAGCTATCCAAATTAGTACCCAAAATAGTTTTGAAACCTAAATAACTCAAACTATTCAGTTTTGCTGATTAGTATGATATAATATCTAAAAAATTAATCGACGCCGAAATTTTTGTTAACTGAATCTGAAATGAGGCTGGATTTGAAATGAGTTTTACACAAATTTATAAAATCTATTATATAATACGCAGTTACACAAATAAACTCGACTCGACCCATGTCCACAATATCAAAAACCTCAAAATCAGATCAAGAGTCACACGTTTACTTCACCTCTAAGAGAGCAATGGATTAATATATTATAGTTTGAAAAGCTTTTGATGAAGCTGATCAGGATTTCTCCCCTTTATTGACCTTTACACGTCTTTCTTTAACAAACAATGGTCGGCTAAAAGCGCTTCAAAAGACTCATGTGCATGTGCACAGCACAGCCGTATATATATAGATTTTCATCCGCGGATATGCAAATAACTAAAGATCTCATCAATCTATCAACATATACTAAATCTTGATCGCCAAGAAGCAAAACATCATAAGATCCAATGACAATGACTGGCACTAGTAATAGCATTTCTTTGTATCCTACTCAACCGCAACAGCCATTAGGAAGCAATGAGATCGAGCCTACGGCTACAACTGCTAACCTAATAGCAGCACCAAACGGTCCAAACCACTACTCGTCTGGCTCCATTGGTCCCTTCTTTGTAGTCATCTCTGTTCTTGTCGTTCTTGCTGTTCTTTCCTGCTTCTTGGGCTGGATATGCGCACGCCGCCGCCACCAGAGAACAGCTTCAGTGGCTGAAGTCAGTCCGCTGGAGATGATAAAGAGTGGCGGTCCTTTAGGGTGGCTGACACGGAAATTGAAACGGTGCTTGGACGGAGATGTAGAGGCGGGAGCTAAAGTTGCCGACTGCGCTGGTAAAGAAACGCCCAAAGATGGTGATCAGACTCATCCAGCTTGATCTGTAACTTCACTATGCCGCTGTTTGAGAGAGTCTAGTATTAAGAATATAGAAGAAACATCGTTCTTCAACTTTGAACTGTAATTTTAAGTTCTTCAAAACCCATCTCGTAAATAGTTGTCTTATTCGAGTCTTGCAGTATTTTTTTAATCCATTGCTACAAATGTCACGTTCATAAACAAGATCGATGAAGTACCCATATGTTAAACAGAAGATATAGTAATGTCAGAAGCCAAAACTGTCTTTGATCTGTGAACAAGAACAAGACAAATCATTCAGACCGTTCAGAGGAGAAGACTATATGAGACAGACAAGCTCATGGGGCTTCATCCCTTGTTTCAAGGAGAACCTTGCGCCTAAGTAAGTCTTCAACTCTGGAACTGCTTCAATGGCTTTGATCAGAGCTGCATCCACAGCCTTCTGGTCATCTTTCTTCCCTTGTGGGATCTCCTTCTTGTCCTGCGCAATCCAAACCCCATTAAAGTGGTCAAGAAAAGTTTTGATTTGGTAATGCACAAAGGACTATCTTCCTCAAAAGAAACTGGATATAAAATACCTCTTTCTCTGCCTCGGAGAACTCTCCTTCTCCCTTCTTGTTCTTCTTCTCAGCAACCTTTCCAAAATACTTATCATCAAATTTGTTGATGCTAGCTCCGGAAATGTCAACCCTTGTGGAAGTACCAATCACATAGGACTGGTTAACACGTCTCAAAGGAACACCATTAATCTTGAATGGTCCTGAAGGTCCATAACCAAAACAGGAAATGAATGAGTTTGGTTTCAAATGATCTATACATCATGAGAACAGACACAAGAAGCAAACCAGAAGAAAGCTACTTCAAGAAGGCAACTCTCTTGCCCTTAAAACTACCATCAAGGATAATGAGCACTGTCCCTGGAGTGATGCTGGATCTGCAACAGTCATAAGATGATCATATGGAGATGAAATCAGACAACATAACTTAACAAAACAAGAATGATTTAAATAAACCAAACAAAACACAAATGAACACAGCAGTCACATTGGTCTGAATATCAATAAAAGAGAAGAGTTTTTATAAAGTACCTGAGTTTGGTGGGCTTTGGCTTGCGCCTGTTGGCGAGAGGCTTCTTCACGTCTTCAGCAGGATAGAACTTCAGAGGCTTCTCCGCCGGAGAATCAACCTTGGACTTAGCGTCGTGGCGTGATGTTCTGCGTTTTACCACAGGCCAATTAACCTAAGTGCACGCTACCACAATCGAATGGTATATCGATGCAGCACTTTAGGATCGAATCCACAGAGAACTAGTGATCTATAACACTAAGAATACACAAAATTTCCTAATCTAAGCAAACAAGGGAAGATGGGTGATTTGTAACAAACTAAACTCCTAGAATTATGAACAATGTGATCTCAAATTCAAACAAGAAACAAGTGCAAGAATCAAACTTTAAATCAATAGCTAAGGATAGATCCATGGGCAAGATCATCGATATCGGGTGATCAAGATTCAATCTAGGATGCTCAAACAAAACAATCAACAAGTCTATAGGTCTAAATCTCGTTCAAATAGACTAATCCACTTCCGTGACAATAGCCCCTATGCTAATCATGAATTAGGCATCAACTCCCGTTGGCCTTACCCAATCAAGCATGCATAAAACACAAGTCTACTAACCACTAAACATCTTGACAACAACTCCCGTTGGCCAAGCATGTATAGGACAATACTAGGTTGTTCAAGCATTTCATCGAACACCTTCCGGGCGTGAAACTACTTATGATCTAGATTAGGTTTCCCAACCTTAACCTAGCATTAAAATCACCTAATAAGCCATAGAACAAAGTTAATCAAGCAAGAATCATCCTAAACATCCACCTAATCACCCTAATCTACTTAACCCATAGATCTAAGAATGTCTACTCAATGAACTCCATGATAAACCTTAAATCTATGGGAGATTCAAGGTTAATCATGTTATGAGAATGAGAAACAAGAATTAAGATGAAGAACTTCCTTAAAATGATCAAAAGATTCAAGCTTTTACAATGAGAAACAAAGTTCTTAAGAGAAAATGAGATATCCTAGGGTTTTTAGGGTCTAAATCTATTTATAAGAGGTTAAAATCTGGTCCAATCGCCAATCGCAAACACCAGTCGCTGATCGCAAATGCAGTGATTAGCGTTTGGCCGCGATTTGAAAATCGCGTTTGGTCACCTTCTCCAACCACCGCGGGTTCACCGCCCCGCGCCGTCAAGCCGCTGCGAATCTCACCATGTCCCGAGCGGGTGAGCTGACCCGCTCCACCTGGTCGCGCTAACCTTGGCGCATCACCGCGGGTGAGCCGTGTCGCGCCACTTGACCTGGCTGAACCCGCCTCGTCTTCCTCGCATCTCCTTCTCCGCAGTCCTCGCGTCAAGCCTCCATCTCCGCCGCTTTGCTTCACCAAGGGTTCAGGTCCGAGACTTCACCTCGCCGTGGTCTTCTTCACCGTCGTGGTTGTGCTCATCGCCGGAACCAAGCTCGCCGTCACGTCTCCAATCGAAGAAGAAGAGAGCTCGTTCTCTCCAATGGCCACTTTTGGTCTATTTGCACATTTGGTCCTCATAGCTTCTTTAGTTTTACAAATCGGCCCAAACTTTGGAAATTGCAGAAATGTCTTCTCTTTAGCCCCTTAACTTTTGATGGTACAATTCAGCCCGACGAATATTCCATATTTCCAGCCTTGGTCCCTGAAGTTTCTGTTATTTTCACGCCTGCCCCAATACTTCTAAATTCACAGGAATAACCATCGATTTGGCTCCAAACTTCTCAAGTGTGCACTTTAAACCCTGTCAAATGCAATAATGTATGCAAATGCAATATAAAGACCTAAATGCAACCTAGAATGATAATAATAAACTAAAATATGAACCTAAAACTCATCAAAATCAAGAGATATCATGGCGAGGCAAAACGCCGCCGTTTTTGGCCTTCATAGCTCAAAAAAGGAAGTGAATGAATGGTCTATACATCATGAGACCAGATCAAGACGAACTCACCAGTCACAAGAAGGAAACCAGAAGGAAGCTACTTCAAGAAGTCACAAAAAATGTTACAGCCTGAGAATCAGACTATAAGAATGGCGTGATTTAGGTTTGGGTTTTGACCGGATTGGTTCCAAGGTTGGATGACTGTGGGCGATAGACTGGTTTTTAGACCTAGCTGCAACCGGTTTGTACCTGAAACAAAAGAGAACCTTTTTATGAGTTTTTCTGGATTTAAAATGATGAACAGAAGGTAAACTAAATGAACTATGATGAGCTATGAAAAAAACACGATTTTTATAGGTTTTTGAATAAAATGATGCAATGAAAACTAGATGATATGCAATATAAAAGCAGTGCAGTAAAAAGGGATAGAAAGATGGATGGATGGATCCTTGTTGTTGGACGTGTGTCTCTCTCAACAAGAACAGTGTCTTAGGTTTCCATTTTTCCCAAATGGGTTTTTGGTTTTCCTGGACATGTTTTAATGAGACAACGTGATAGCATACTACGAGCTCTATTATGGTTATGGCATCCAAGGGGGAGTGTTATGCATTCGATGGTGGATTGTCCTAACCGACCAGACTAACCAAACGGACCGACCAAGTAAATCTATGGTCGATAGGTTTACTAATCCTACGGAGTATTGGTTTTGTATTATCCTACTTGTGTTTATCTTTATCTAGTTTGTACTTATCTTTAAGGTTGTATGCCGGTTTGTTCCTCTTATATAAAGGAACCTCGGCAACACTTAATAATACATACACGATTTCATACCTTTACACATATTCAAATACTTTATGCACAACAAATACTATATTAGTTAAAAACTCCCGGCAAGATATTGTCCGATAATGGTGCTCTTGCACATACTCATGTGGATGAAAGTGTCCTTCCGGTCTCATCAGATGGCCAGAGGCAACCAACCCATCTTGCCAAGCGTGTTTTCTTGTAATGTACCTAAAATGCAAATCTTATCACAGTATCTTCTACAAAATATTGACACGAAAAGGCTGTCATTTTGGGATTTTCTTAGAAAAGTTGATCAATAATTCAATGTCGAGTGGGGGATCCTATAAATCGTAAACAAGAGGTTTCTCTATCACCTCTTAAATTTTCTTGGTTTAGTCTACTTCTGTCAAGTAAGCGCCAAATTTTTCTGCACCAGTTATTCTAAATAAGCCCTACCAACATGGACCCGTCAACCATAGCACCATCACCATGTCACCATCCTGCATCCGACCAAAACGCAATATTCATAAAACAACGACAAAAGGAAACAGAAATTGCCAATTAAAGAACATCAATGACTAACACGTTTTCTGTTTTATAACATTTTTTTAATTTAAAATTTTTTCTCCATGTAATTATTTTTAATGTCGTCGCTTCTAACATAAACAACGACCATTTCTCATCTCCCACAGATCAAAAAACATGTCCTCCCATCTTCTTTCTCTAACCAACACTACCGTGCTAAACCATGACAAGACCAAGACAGAGTCAACAGAGTTCGAGAAGAATCAGAAACGGTACAAAGACCTGATCCCCACGTTTCCTCATGCAAAAGGCTGGAGGCCGAAAGAACCCCTCATTGGGTACGGTGGTTATTGGTGGATACAGAGTTACCTTGAAGGTTCCCTTTACGCGCAAGAGTTCTTCCAAGCACGACCCAGTGACTTCCTCATCTGTAGCCACCCAAAGACAGGTACCACTTGGCTCAAATCACTAGCATTCACAATCGCCAATCGTTCACGCTTCGACCATTCCACGAACCCTCTCCTAAAACGTATCCCTCACGAGCTTATTCCTTACATTGAGATGGAGTTCGCTTTGTACCCTCACATTGATGTTATCAAAGACAAACGAAACACTCTCTTCGCAACTCATCTGCCTCACGAGTTATTACCCGAGTCGGTTTCCAAGTCGGGTTGTAAGATGGTTTACATCTGGAGAGACCCGAAGGACACTTTCATCTCCATGTGGAATTTCTTCCAAAAGCAAAGGTCAACATGTGGCCCGCTCAATAGTCTTGAGGAGTCTTTTGATATGTTTTGTCAAGGCATTTCTGTGTACGGTCCTTATCTTGATCATGTCTTGGCATACTGGAAAGCTCACCAAGAGAATCCAGATCAGATGTTGTTCCTTAACTACGAGGCTTTGAGTGCTGATCCTTTGCCTTATGTGAAGAGATTGGCTGAGTTCATGGGTTATGGATTCACAGTTGAGGAAGTGAAGAATGGGGTTGTTGAGAAAGTTGTGAATCTTTGCAGCTTCGAGACGTTGAAGAATCTTGAATCTAACAAAGGAGATAAGATGAGAGAAGATCATCCTGCTACTTATGCAAACAGCGCATTTTTCAGGAAAGGAAAGCCCGGAGATTGGGAAAATTATCTGACTCCAGACATGGCAGCTCGTTTGGATGGAATAATGGAAGAGAAATTCAAGGGTACTGGTCTGCTTGAAAATGGTAAATGAGCTAGCTCTTGTTCGGGGGGAATGACTGATCCTTGCCTGCATGTTTAAAGCATATGTTTGTTCCTTTTGTCATGCTTATTCTATTTGATGAATAAAATTTGTTTCTGTTTCATTTCAATGTATTATCTCGGAATAAAGGAATTGGCTTTGCATGGGAGAACTGCCAAATCCTGAAATATTGTCGTATGTTCAATTTATATTATATATATATATATATATATATTTTAAAATAATTATTTAAATTTTGAAAATCTGTAAATATTATACATGTCGTTTAATTTTTGACGAAAATGGTAAATGAGCTAGTTCTTGTTTGGGAAAATGACTGATCCTTGTATGCTTGTTTAATAAATGAGTTCGCTCTTTTCGTCATTTTGATGAATAAAATTTGTTTTTGTTTCTGTTTCTGTTTCATGTCAATGTATTGTTTCCGAATAAAGGAATTGGCTTTGTGATGTGTCGTGTTTTTATCGGTTTTAGTTTATGTTATTATAGAGTATTTCGAGTCTTTTTTTTGTTGTCTTTAGTTTTTTTCAGGTCGCAATGAGTTAATTTGGAGTTTCGGGCACAAGAAGGGAAGAACAAGCCGAAGTATGCAGAACTGTACCAGGGATCGGGGGATCCATACAACATGGATCGAGGGATCTGTGCCAGATCGACCGATCCATGGAGACTGGATCGACCGATCCTCGGCGTCTCCGGCTCCACCACCCACCAACGAGTTTTGCACTCATTTTACCCACTTCCAACCCAATAATTTCGACAAGCCTTTTTCATTTTCTGTTCTTTGAAGACCAGAGAAGCCAAGAAACAGAGAGAGAGCTCTAGAGAGAGATTTGAGAGATTTGTTTCTCTTTGAAACTTTTGGATTCCATCTTGTTTGTTTTAGACTTCTTGTAAGGGGATCTTGAGGGATAGAGTTTCTCTTTGAGAAATCTCTTGAACTCTGGATCAGTTGTATAAATTCATGTTTTCTATCTTAATTTCGTTGATGTTTGAGTAGCTTGCGCAATTGGGTATTAGGATTTCAAAGGGATTTCATGGTTTGTTGATTTAGGATTGTTAGATTCTTGGAATTTACGTTTTGGTTCTTCGTCTACTGGATTTCTTACTGCTTGAACTGAATTGATCACTTAGTTCATGATATAAGGTTGTTTAATGCACCGAAAGTGATAGTTTAAACTCCAGAAAAGACTTTAGATGAGCAAAGTGTCCTTAACCCTCGGAAGTTGATGTTATTGAGCTTTGTGAACATATCGAATCTATTGTTAATGCTTGTTTAGAATCCGAAACTCAGCGGAAGTTAGTGTGGATGTTTTTATTAACATAGAGAGTTAGCGCTGCGGAAGTAGGTTAATTCTAATATCGTGTTTGAGTTCTAGACGGTTCTTAATACATTCCTTGCTAGCAATAAATGATTAGCTCTACGGAAGTAGGTTGATTATGTCCGTGTCTGATAGCCATGAGTCCCCGCGATTTCCTATTGCCCAATGCTCTGTCACATTAACACTTTCTGCATTATTTTCATCGCATTGCATTATTTCATTTCAGCGTAGTTTTAGTAACTAAAACCCCTTCTGTTTAGTCTTAGCATAACTCTCATCTCGCATCCTCATCGTGTAACCGTTGGTCTCTGTGGATTCGATCCTGAAGTGCTACAACGACATACCATTCGATTGTGGTATTGCTGGTACTTCAGGTTAATTGGCCTGTGTAAAAGCAGTGAAATCAATTTGCATGGGAGAACTGCCAAATCATGAATAAAATATTGTCGTATGTACAATTTATAACTAAATATTTAAATTTTGAAAATCTTTAAATATTATACATGTTTAATTTTTGACGAAATCATATATCAATTGAAGAATCTTGAATCTAAAAAGGGGATAAGGTGGGAGAAGATCGCACTTCTCCTTATATAAATCCAATTTTTTTGAAGAATTTTGAAGAATCCAATTTTTTTAATAAAAATTTTAAATTAAAAAAAAACAGAAAACATAAAATAGAAAACACATAACTAAATATTAATCAAGTAAAATTATTAATTTTCTATAATTGAGTGAATTTTAAAATTGATTTATTAATAATAAATATAGTATATATAAAAATTTTCACATAAAAATCTAAAAATAAATATAAATAATAATTTATCTTTATAGTTTTTAAATTAGTAATGTATATATTAATAAGTATTTTTATAAAATGTTTATGTCCGTATGTGCGGGCAGTCCACCTACTATATAAAAAGTAGGAGACTGAGAAACTCTACAGTTGAGCATTCGATTATCTTTCACTTTCAGAAAAGCGTAAGAAACTTGTTTTACAGGTGGTTTACTTTAATTGGTTATAATTTTTTGTTATTTAAATTTTGACAAAAAACTTAAATGTATTAATATTATATATGTTATGATATTCGAGAGAGTTTAAGATGCCCAGTTCTTAAAAAGGGGACAAGCAGTGCAATCATGTTCTCAAATTTGAATAGCTGATAAAAAGCATCGAGTTTCATTAAATATATACTTTATATAAAAGGAACTGAAATATATTTTATATACATATTTAAGTTTTTATCATAAATTTTATAATAATAAAATACTACTTATAACATTAAAAACAAGTTCTTAAAAAACAAGGTTGCTATGCCAATAAATTTATGGAGCGGGTCGTCGTTATGATCATAACTTGAAACCTTTCCCTCGTTTTAATAACCTTCAAAAAGAGAAAAACAGAGCCGCCTGTAACACCTTAAATTTTCTCCAGTTCAAAGATTCAGGAAAGATCTGCGAACTATTAAACTAAAACTGGAATCAAAGGGTTTACTGGACACTGAGAAACAACCACAATCCACAAACTTGGCATCTCTAAATAGATTATGAAAGAGCAAATTCAATCTGAAGATTAAGCAGCAGCTGGTGCAGAACAAGCAACTGAAGCCGATAGTGGTAAGAGTCCATCTATAATGGAAAACAGCCAAAGATGCTGTTCTCTAACTTAATAAAGAATGTGAATTCTGTGCCTCCTTGGTGTTCTTAAGTATTTGGTATCTCTGGAAAACTCGGAAATATAAATTAATCGGAGAAATTGAAAGAGATCTATTAGAGTGGTTAGACTCAATATGAGAATGTGAAGTTCCGTTCATGACAAATGTGACAGTCACTAAAGAGATGCAAACATCATATACAATTGTTCTACAAGCCGTATGCTTACATCGTAATATAGTGTAAGTGGATGGGTCTGGAAAGACACGTCCGGACTAATTCAATTTATGGATACAAAAAATAGAGAAGACGAGTGCCATCTCTGCATTTGGAGATAGAAGCACTCTGTTGAGCAATACACGTCATTCAACATGTCAAAACTTTAGAATGAACTGCAAAGATTTGATATCTATGATTGACGAACGCATGGCTAAACTTCTTAACACAACTGAAGGAGATTGAGCGCTACAACGAAGATTTCAATCCTTTAAGATTTCTTACGTACTTCGTGCTCAAAATGAAATTGCTGATTCGTTAGTTGGAACTGCAAGATCCTTTATATGTTTTTTTTTCTATTGGTTGTTTTATTTTTATTGGCTTCCTAAACCATTTCTTGTTTGATAAAAACCTTTTTTTATATAAAAAATAAAAAAAGCATATTTTTGAAGTTTCTTCCTAAAGAAATGATTTTCTATAATTTACTTTCTATTTCATACTTTCAACTTATATTTTTTGACAAACTTTGTAAAGTGCTCCCCACTAAAAATTATTGGTAAGAGTCCACAAACTTAAATTTTCTCCAGTTCAAAGATTCAGGAAAGATCTGCGAACTATTAAACTAAAACTGAGTGATTATGAGTTATCAATTGTCACAATTCTTTTGGTGTTTTCAGAAAACCTGTACAAGGTTTGGTGAAGATTGATCGTTAACTAATCTTTCACTAGTTGATTTGGCACTGATAAATTCCGACTTATCTTCTTCCCCGATCTTCCTGTAAAACCCTTTCCAATAGCCAAATAAGAACAAGATGTATACGATTATCTCTCAAACAACCAATCGATATACAAAGTATGAAGTTCTACTGAGAAAGACTATGATCTCATCACAATCATAGAGAAGGTCTCATGACGACACTTCTAACAATTCTCAGCATAAAAGAAAATGAAATGGCAACAACAGTCTTTATTCAAATTCGAAAAGAAATCCGTAACAGCAAAGCCTCTCTCTCAACTCGCGGCTTTGCTATCCATCTGTTGTGTCAAACCTTCCGTGACAAGCAGAGACTCTAACTCCTCTGTTTCTTCTTAGAGGAGCACCCTAGATTCTTCTGTTTCTTTTCCTTTCTCCACCTCACTTCCATTCTTCCCTTTTCTTCGAAAATAGATACGTTGTAACGTATCAGGCACATCCAAATTTTATTAATGTTCTCGACGGCTCAATTTACAGAGAGATGGAACCATGTTCCGTAAATACTCAAGATAGCAAACGGACTCTATCTCTAGTATTCTTATGGTCATCAACACTGAAAATATTGGAACGAATAAAAACATCAAAGTCACTTGATACTATGATCAGGATTTCAAACTCTTACATCTGTCTTTAGCTTTCTTAGTTTTAGGAATCTTAGGATTGTATGTTCAGTTTCCTTGCATTTCTGAATCAGAACTGATCATGTGGTATGTAATGTTGTTGCACATGATGAACTTTGTTAGGACCAGTGGAATGCAGCTTACAGTTTCTCAGAAACAAAATCAAGATTTCTACAAGAGATAAACTGCAAGAAGTTTCAGAATGTTGAGCATTTGGTTCAAAAGCTTAGACGGTTGAACTCTAGCCATGGCGAAGCCAACCAAGATTCCATTAGCCTCATATCTTCTGCTCCGAGATCTTGGCTCAGGATTAACAATGTTTTGTAGGAACTTAATTTATAAAGGGGCACAATCTGAATAATTAGAAGATAAATTATAAAGAACATTGAATAAATATAGAAATACTATGAATCAAACGAAATGGACAACAAGTTTTTTGCAGAGTCAAGACTTAGGAATCTCTTTCCTTAACTAAAAAATCGCCCCGTAGTGTGACGATTGTATGACGATTAGAGTCCCAAGATAAAACTACATCTTTCTTCTATTCACATCACTTGAATAAGAAGCCTAGCAAACCTTCATTCTATGTGTACTCTCATTGGTAAATAGAAAAAGAAAAAGAGAAAAAGTGGAAGAAATTGTTGTTGCTCACACATTATTTTTTTTGTAAAATGAGAGAAAGCATTATATATCTTAACAAAATGCTAAAAACGTTTTTGGTGTTAGTGGATATAAATATTATATTAACTTTTGGCATTAATTACAAAATTAGTCATAAAATTATAGAGAGCTTTTAGCATGGTGACTAATTCTTTAACAAGAATTAATGGATATTGACCAAGTTTTATTATCTAAAACCTTTATTTATTTTTAATCAAATTTTCATTTATGTAGTGATCAATTACATAAAATAAAGCTTTGATATAAAAATATAAGTTGTTGGACCATGATCCATATACCTGAACCGTTATATAAACCGAACTCAAGTCCGAGTTCACATCGACTCAACTTGGTGTGCGCACTTGTTTAGTATGAATTCACATTTCTCTACATTTGTCTAAGGTTACTAACCTTGTTAGACTTCTCCACACTGTCCATTTTGTGCTATTAGAGCAACAATCTTAGGACCAACATTTCTCATTCAAACAAACTACAATTTTAACATTTGTATTTAAATTGAGTTCCAACACGTTTCACTACACCCTTAAGGCAATCCGATCAACCCAGAGCTGTTCTTTTTTTCTTGAGCAGAGGAAGGGAAGCAGGACTATCCATTTGCCACACAAAGAAGAAAGCAAGGTTTGGAATGAGAATCTGATAAGAACACGCAAGGAACACCATTGATCTTGAATGGTCCTGAAGGTCCATAACCAAAACAGGAAGTGAACTGATTTTGGTTGCAAATGATCTATACATCATGAGAACAGATAAACAAGAACTCACCGGACACAAGAAGCAAACCAGAAGAAAGCTGCTTCAAGAAGACAACTCTCTTGTCCTTAAACCTACCAGCAAGGATAATGAGCACTGTCCCTGGAGTGATGCTGGATCTGCAATAGTCATAAGATGATCATATGGAGATGAAATCAGACAACATAACTTAACAAAACAAGATTGATCCAAACAAACCAAAGAGAACACAAATGAAGACAGCAGTCACATTGGTCTAAATATCAATAAAAAGAGAGTTTTTTATAAAGTACCTGAGCTTGGTCGGCTTTGGTTTGCTATTTTGTGGACAAAAAAAAATTTAGGTTTATTTTAGGATATTCCTCTTATTTGAAATAATCTAATACTTCATTAAAAATGAAATCACTTCAAACTTTAAATTGAATACTGTACTAAGCATATAATTTGATTTCATAGAAAAAAAGACTAAAGTTTTGCCTATATATGAAAGAAAATCCTTGTTTCTTAACTCAACATCACATTCATTCATTTAATTCAAAGGCACACATAATTTGACCTAAACAGACTTTAATCCAATACATAGTCTAATATCACCTTAAATCACTAAAAATGGATTTAGTACTACCTAACTGGCCATCACTGCATTTTTAAATTTTAACCACACAGAGAAGAACGAACACTCCAAGACTCAAAGTGATCTTAGACCCTTAAATTCCACCTCATGACACGAGAACAGTTACAGACACAGTGAAGTATAAACCTAGACGAAGACACTAAACTTGACCAAACTATTGGTCCCTAAATATCAGAATGGAGTATTTTTTTTCCCAGTAGTCTCAACATCATAGACTAGGATTAGACTCACCGTCTTCACTGCTCAGCCTAAAACGGACAGAGACATCCGACTGAAAAATATGGGCTTTAGCAAAGGACACGCACTGGTATAGCAAATCCACGTTTCCAGAGTTGAAGGACTTTAGAGACTCCTCTATGACCCAACCAAAGGTTGAGTTCTCCGGTTGACCACTCCTTCATCGCTGACCTTGATTCATGTGGACCGGAGATAAAAAGCTCTATTCGCTGACCTTTAAGTTCTCCCCTCCGTATGTCTCACCGTCGCAAAGGAACGTAAATCCATGGTAGGGGAGGCTTCACACCGAGTCACTCGCTTTCACTGGAAAGGATTCGTTGGAGATCTGGGAAGGAGTTTTATTTTTTATTTTTAGAGAGAGGTATTATTTCAATTCAATTTCCACGTGAAAGAGCATCTTTTGGGATAATTTCTCTTCTCAAGCCTAGTCTCTAGACAATATTAATGTAGTATTTTTAAGATTATTTTATTTTATATTAAAATTAAATGTTTATAAACTAATGCTACTACTTCAATAGAATAGAGAGACTACTACTGGCGTTGAGAATTAGAAAGAAGATTCATTCGGGTTACGAAGTTAAATCATGGGAGAACCCTTCGATCCTCGCATATTTAGCGAAACTGGCCCGACCTAATGTTTTGATAGTTCATCGAAGAATGATAGTTAATTATTCTATTAAAACCGAAATAAAATGTTGGAATGCTCGAGAACTTTGTTATCCTAGAGGATATA
This sequence comes from Moricandia arvensis, assembly GCA_905132765.1. Classification (NCBI taxonomy): domain Eukaryota; kingdom Viridiplantae; phylum Streptophyta; class Magnoliopsida; order Brassicales; family Brassicaceae; genus Moricandia; species Moricandia arvensis. Next base: position 67,098 of record CAJHQP010002284.1, on the reverse strand, counting down.
CCTCTTATTCAGAGTTTGGCTGTAACCGAACAACACATCAAGATATTTTTGGTTGGAATTTTACGAAAAATGGCCAATAAATTGTCAAATCAGGATATTGGTTGGCTAGAAATATCCTAAGACTTGAAGTTGAGATTGTATATTCAAAGCCTAGTATCACTAAGATTGAAGTGTTTGTTTGAAATATAAATGCTTCCCAGACTATGCGCCATCTTATATGGCATATTTAAACATGACATGTAGTTGTAACAAGAAATTTGATATATCGCTGTATGCAATATGATAATCATTTTTCTAAAGATCAAGAGGTTGATGATTCTGTGACTCACACTATTTGAATGCCTACTAACTTTAAAAGCATGTGCTTTATCGTCTATACCCTCCATTCCAAACATTTTCACGATCTCGAGTGTCTACACAAATTTGGATTACCTCTTATGACGAAAATAGTAATGAAAATCTTGAGCTGGATAGAGATCCTTATCTGTAGATGATTTGATATCTCTAGAAAATTCGGAAAGATAAATTATTTAGTGGGAACGACAGAATTCCATTAGACCTATTTAGACATGCGGAAGGAGAATGGCAAGTTTGGTTTGTGGAAAGTGTGACATTCACTATAGAGACACAAACACCAGATACAGTTGTTCTACAAGTTGTATGCTTACAAACCATATGTATCGTGGATGGTTCATGAACTTTTACATCGTAATATTGGGAGAGTGGATGTGTTTGAAAAGACACGTCCGGACAAATTCAACTTATGAATACAAAAACAGAGAAGGCAAGTGTCTTCTCTGCATTTGGAGATAAAATCACTTGGTTGGGCAATGGAAGGTAATGCTACAATTGTTAGAATTGATGATTTATGAAGAGAAAGAGTATGAACACTCAAGAACACTCAAGAACAAATAAGAATAAGAAGGAGAGAAACTTATTTCCTTGATTCATTTCTTTGCAAATACATTGTAATATATAGAGAATACAAAAGACATCTTCCATAAACAAGGTCCATGAATTCATGAACTCCCATAAACAAGGTCCATGATTTTGGGAACCATGTTTTAAGGATCCATGAATTCATGAGCTCCCATAAACAAGGTCCATAATTTTGGGAACCATGTTTTAGGGATCCATGATTTATTCATGTCAACACTCCCCCTCAAGCTTGACCATATGGAACAAGTCAAGCTTGGAAAGCCATGAAGCATTCCCTCATTAAAACCTTTACTTGGAAAAACCACTTGGGATAAAAACCAAGCAAAGGAAAAAGAGTAGAACACTCCATGGTGAGGGGATCACTGACATGGAAGGTTTATGAGTCCTAGTCTTGGAAGAATGGACTCACAAACTTTGCTGCTGGCCGCCTTGGTGAAGATGTCCGCCAGTTGATCTTCACTCCTTGTGTAGCATGGGAGGATCACTTGCTGCTCTACTGCTTGTCTTACCTTGTGGCAGTCTACTTCTATGTGTTTTGTCCTCTCATGGAAGACTGAATTGGACGCAATGTGTATTGCGGCTTGGTTGTCACAATGCATGGTCATGGGGTTGGTGATCTCAATCCCCAAGTCGCCTAGAAGACTCTTTATCCAGATGAGTTCACTGGTTAATTTCCTCATTGATCTGTACTCTGCTTCTGCACTTGAGCAAGACACAACCTTCTGCTTCTTACTTTTCCATGTAACCAAATTTCCTCCAATGAATGTGCAATAGCCGGTAGTTGATCTTCTGTCTGTTCTGTCTCCAGCCCAATCTGCATCACAGTATCCAACAACCTCAGTGTTTCTGTTGCAAGCCATCCATACGCCTTGACCCGGAGCCTCCCTTAAGTATCTTAGGATTCTCTCCACCATGTTCCAGTGATGAACCTTGGGATTTTGCATGTGCTGGCTAACCTGATTTACTGCAAAACAAACATCTGGCTGGGTAATGGTTAGATAGATCAGCTTCCCAACAATTCTCCTATATTGCTTGACATCTTCAAATGGAGTATCTTCATACTCCCCCTCTCGCAGTGTCTTGTAGCCCTCTTCAAGTGGTGTCTTGGCTTGTCTTCTTCCAAGATCTCCTGCCTCCTTTAGAATATCCAAAGTATATTTTCTTTGGGACATGAACAACCCCTCCTTTGATCTGCACATCTCAATCCCGAGGAAGTACTTCAGTTCACCTAGATCCTTGATGTCAAATGCGGTCTTGAGGAATGTCTTGGTGGCACTGATCCCCTCCTTGTCACTACCAGTAATGATGATGTCGTCCACATAGACTAGGATCACAATAATCCCGGACTTGCTGGTGAGAGTGAAGAGTGTGTGATCCGCTTGAGACTTCACAAATCTTCTTCCATTCAATGTAGTGCTTAGTTTGTGGTACCAAGCTCTTGGTGATTGCTTCAAGCCATAGATCGCCTTTCTGAGTCTGAGGACATTTCCTGGCTTTACCATCTCTTCCATTCCCGGAGGTGGTCTCATGTACACTTCATCTTCTAGTTCACCTTGTAGAAAAGCATTCTTTACATCCATTTGCCAAAGATCCCACTCTAGGTTCACTGCCAATGAGATGAGTATCCGGATTGTATGAACTTCGCCACTGGTGCAAACGTGTCTATATAATCTTCTCCATACACTTGTGTGTATCCTCTTGCTACCAGTCTGGTTTTCTTCCTTTCTGGCTTTCCATTTGCAAGATACTTGATGGTATGCAAGAGTCTGCTGGTCACGGCTTTCTTTCCTCTTGGAAGCTCAGTCTCATACCAGGTGTTGTTCTTGATCATGGCATTGATCTCTTCTTCAACAGACTCTCTCCATTCTTTGTCTTGCATTGCCTCTTCATAGGTGTTTGGGATGTACTCTTGATCCAATTCTCCAATGAAGACTTGATGTTCTTCTGGATATTGAGCAAGCGAGCATACTGCACTCACTGGATGTGCCACAGCTTTAGCATTAAAGTAGACTTTCGGTTGCCTGATTCTTGTGCTCCTTCGCAAAGGTTGTATCTGATCAGGTGCTGCCTCATTTGTTTCTTCTGGAACTTGATCTTGAGTCTCAGGAACTGATTCTGATTTGGTCTCATCCTGATCATGAGCTTTTTGTTGATTCCCCCTTTCAGGGTCAGGATGGGCAATTTTTTCATTTTCATTAATCACATCTTCTTCAACTACAGCTTCTGGAACAGGTGCAGTAGCTTCAGGGATATTCCTTCTTGTTTCTTGAGTTGCTGGAGACATGCCAATGCCGAAGTTCTCCAAAATGATTCTGAGGTTTGTGGCTCTTTCTGATTGCGGTAAGTCCCTCAGATCATCCCAATTCTTCACCTCATAATATCCCTTTGTTTCCACAAACTTCACATCCCTTGATATTAAAACTTTTCTGGCTACTGGATCATAGCACTTATACCCCTTTTGTGTTGGAGAGTAGCCAATGAACATCGCTTTTGTGCTCCTGGCATCCAGTTTGTTTCTCTGCTCCCCTGGTATCAGTACAAAGCAGAGACATCCAAACACCCGTAAGTGGTCCAAAGCCGGCTTAGTCTGGTTAAGGACTTCAAACGGTGATAGATCTTTGAGGACTTGAGTTGGAGTCCTATTGATCAGATAAGTAGCAGTCACCACCGCATCACTCCAGAATCTCTTTGGAACATTGGTGTGGAACATCATTGATCTGGCTACCTCCATCAGGTGTCTGTTCTTCCTTTCAGCAACTCAGTTTTGTTGAGGAGTATATGGACAGCTTGTTTGATGAATAATTCCATGTTGAGCCAGGTACTGTTTGAATGCATGACTTGTGTATTCTCCACCATTGTCTGATCTGAGGATCTTCAGCTTGGCATTGAAGTGGTTGGAGACATGAGCTTGGAAATTCTTGAAGGCGTCTAACACCCTATCCTTGGACTGAATCAGTGTCAACCAAGTGTATTTGGATTTTTCATCAATGAAGGTGATAAAGTATTTGTGATTCTCCCTTGACACACATGGAGCCGTTCATACATCAGAGTGAACCAAGTCAAAGCAACTCTCATAGGTGGTGCCAGACCGTGGAAAGACTGTCCTACAATGCTTCCCCAATATGCAGGCTTCACACTCTTCATTCTTAGACACCACTCCAGGGAATATCAGGTTTAGAGCTCTTGTATGGGGATGTCCCAATCTGGCATGCCATATTGTGTTCTCAGCGCCATTAACGGTGCTAGCCAGGCAGTGAGGCATAGATGATTCTGGCACCATATTCCTCTCAAGATGATACATCTGCTGATGGTTGTGCCCTTTTCCAATGACCTTTCCTGTCTTCAGGTCTTGAAACTCAACTTCATCTGGTCTGAACACAACTTGGCAGCCCAAATCAATCGTAGCCCTTCTTACTGATAACAAGTTAGATGAAAATCCAGGCATATACAAGGCAGTAGATTCCTTATCAAACACTTTAAGGTTCCCTATCCCTTCTATCTTCACCTTATCACCATTTGCTATGACTACATTCCCTACGGCAGGCTGGATATTACTAATCAAGTTCCTATCACAAATCATGTGATGGCTTGCTCCTGAATCTATTATGATAGGTTTAGAGTCAAGAGAATGTGTACCAGCCTTCTTGGAAGCAATGAGAGCCAAGACAGTGCTCCAGATAAAGGAATTGGCGTCTTTTCTGGTCACAAAATCATCAGATGAGGTCGTACCAACTTGATTTCTCCACATGTCTTCAGTTGAATCACCCATGTGAGCAGAATACATGGTTCTCCCTTGAATTGCTTGCTCCTCCTTGGGTTTACATTTATCCGGCTGGCCTTTGAGAGGATCACCATCATCTAGGCATGAAATCTTTCTTCCAGTAAAGAAATTCTTTATCAGTGTGTTGAATGATGAGTCTAGGTGTAGGAGAAATCTGAGGAACCGGTCGTTCTCATAGATGGTTTGGAGACTCTCCCATAAACACCCATAAGCGGTTTGAAGACTCTCCCATAGTCTCTTGGCGGTTTTGATGTGAGAATTGATCTTCAGGATTGGTTTTGACAAGGAGTTACAGATGAGAGCCAGAGCTTGTTGGTCTTCTTGAACCCATTGGTTGTGGTTGTTCACGTATCTATCTTCTTCAGCCATCCTCTTTGAAGTTCCAGCCTTCATGATATGGCTGTCCCAAAGTCCATGACATCCCAAGGTGATTCTGGCCACTCTTGACCATGAGAGATAATTAGGACCCTCAAGGGTCACGGAAATTATGTTTTCCTTCTCCATTTTTATGATTTGCGGAATGAGAATAACATAAAAGCTTTGCTGAATAAAAGAGAAGGATAGAGAAGGTTTGCGGAATGAAGTAGGAGCTTAAAGCTCTGATACCATGTTAGAATTGATGATTTATGAAGAGAAAGAGTATGAACACTCAAGAACACTCAAGAACAAATAAGAATAAGAAGGAGAGAAACTTATTTCCTTGATTCATTTCTTTGCAAATACATTGTAATATATAGAGAATACAAAAGACATCTTCCATAAACAAGGTCCATGAATTCATGAACTCCCATAAACAAAGTCCATGATTTTGGGAACCATGTTTTAAGGATCCATGAATTCATGAGCTCCCATAAACAAGGTCCATAATTTTGGGAACCATGTTTTAGGGATCCATGATTTCTTCATGTCAACAACAATATCAACAAACTCTAGAATGGACTGCAAAGATTTGATATTCATGATTGAGGACGCTAACACATGGCCAAGCTTCTCAACAACAACTGAAGGAGATTGTAACCCTACAACGAAGATTTCAATCATTTCAAGATTTCCTATGTATTCGTGCTCAAATTGAAATTGCTGATTAATTAGAAAGAATTGCAAAATCCTTTCATACGCATCATTTTTTATGTTGGTTGTTTTATTTCGGTTTACTTCATAAATCACTTCTTATTTGATAAAATAGCTTTTTGATATAAAATAGAAAATAGAAAGCATTTTTTAAGTTTCTTCCTAAAGAAACATTTTTTATACTTTACTCTCTCACATACTTTTAACTTTGAATTCTATTTTTGAGAAACTTTGGAAAGTTCTCCCACTGGGCACTACCTTAACTATACCTTATTGCACCTTGGGCTTGAACAAAGGAGCATGGACTGAAGACTAAGACCAAAAGCTCATTGCTTAAGTTCAACGTCACGGGGAAGGGGGTTGGCGAACCCTTCCCGCCAAAGCTGGTATACCTTGTCTTTTTTCAAATTATTAAATTTGCCAATTTGGAAATATTCTGTCGTTCTTTGCATTTGACTTTTTATGAATATTTAACGTCCACCAATCATTACAATTTAATAAGACTCAAAAGGTGTGGCAAAAGCTGTAGATTGTGATGGGCCAATTACCTTAGATTTGACATTAAGCGTGGCTAGTGTAGCCAAGAGGAGGAAGATTCGACCATTAATTTAACATGCCATTTATGGTAACACAGACGTTCCAGAGTGCCGTAGACAAGACCGTCTGTGGTCTGCACTGCGAGTCTGCGATAAAAGCATATCTATCAAAGATCGTAAATGCAAAATCATTCGTCGAACCGAGTTGTATCGTAGAAACGTTGTTCGAAAATTGGTTATTAATATCGCATATATTATAGATAGTTGTTGATCATCATACGTAATTAATTAAAAAATATATCATGATATATTTGAGATTTGAACATTATTATAAATAAAAAGAAGAAGAATATCTCATTTGCTTATTGATATCAAAGTAGGCTCGATCTATACTATTATTTGCGAAGTGAATTTTCGCAACGGAGCTCCCACATTAAAAGTTAGAGTGGTTAATATCGTTTATACCCTTAATGAATAAAATATAAAAATTATTCAAAAATAAAAACGAATTTAAATTATTCTTATTAGATAAATGATTAAAATTAATAATAGTAAGAATTATCCAAAATGTAAAAAATATTTAAAATAAAAAGATAATTCTGATATATATATATTGTGTTGTTATCCAAAAGAAATCTTTTAATAAAAAATTAAAATTACAAAAACAAAAAAAAACATAACTAAATATTAATCAAGTAAAAATATTAATTTAGTATAATAATAATAATTTCTTTTATAGTTTTAAATTAACTATTATTTGCGAAGTGAATTTTCGCAACGGAGCTCCCACATTAAAAGTTAGAGTGGTTAATATCGTTTATACCCTTAATGAATAAAATATAAAAATTATTCAAAAATAAAAACGAATTTAAATTATTCTTATTAGATAAATGATTAAAATTAATAATAGTAAGAATTATCCAAAATCTAAAAAATATTTAAAATAAAAAGATAATTCTGATATATATATATTGTGTTGTTATCCAAAAGAAATCTTTTAATAAAAAATTAAAATTACAAAAACAAAAAAAAACATAACTAAATATTAATCAAGTAAAAATATTAATTTAGTATAATAATAATAATTTCTTTTATAGTTTTAAATTAATAATGTATATAAAGATAAGTAATTTTATAAAATGTATATGCTCGCATGTGCGGGCAATCCACCTAGTTGCTTCAATAATTGCATTTGGTACTCATATTCAAATAATTGTTCATATAATGTTTACGATACCATATTATAACTGAATATGTTAAAGCAAGATATTCGTGAGTTAAAAACTGTCAAGTCAAACATATTATTTATATTGTTCTAAAAATTATTGAGCACAATAATTTAGTGTAAAGAAGGAATATTAAAAAAAAGAAAACAATTTCTCTCTTAGTTTACAACACATAAAAACATGTGTGTTTCATCAATGTGATTCTTTATAGTGGCAATTTGGTATAAACACAATTGTTTAAAATATATATGGTTTTGTTGATCAGATGGTTGGCCATAGCACAGACAACGAGATCAAAAACCTCTGGAACACTCACATCAAAAACGCATATCGATCTGTTGACCCACAAATCACTCGGGGCCTGCAGTAAATCATACGACCATCCAGGGAGACAACGCCTGGTATAAGCAGACGTTCATCAGGAGGAAGATGATCAGAAGTCAAACACTAGTACAAATCGTTGACATAGCTATGATGCTGTCATGAAAAAGTGTGACTAAAACAGAAAAGCCATGTTATCACAAATCAACCATGATTTATCACAAATTAACTACGATTTTAAAATAACCACGAAAACAGCAAAAAGTTGTAGCTAAATTAGCCACTGTCTAACCACCATAAATAAAAATGGCTAATTAACAACAATTTACCCACTCACAAACTGCGGCTAAATCGTGGTAAAGTCTTGAATAACCACTATTTTAAATTGTGACTGGACCGTGGCCATAGCATCCACGATTTAGCCATTGTTGTTGGAGTTGTATCCAAAATTATAAATCTATACCTTAAACCTTGAACTTAAATCTACATACAAAACTCTAAATCTGTTCTTTGCAAACTTACAATCTCAATCTTAAACTCAAATTTCAAATCAAATATAAATAAATTAAACCATATATACGCCAAACACCAAATCGTATATCATACATTAAACCAAAACCGTACACCATACATTAAACCACAAACTTTCAAATCTAAACCTGAAATTTATATATTCCAAACTGCAAAACATTTATACTTTCAACGAGTTAATCTTAAAATTTACACTTAATCCTTAACAATTATATATCAAATCCTATTTCTCAAACTCCAAAGCCTATATCATAAACATGACCCTATATCCTAAATAAACATAACATCATACCCTAAATCATAAACACAACCTTCAACTTTAAACTTTTATAAATCATAAATTGTAAAACCTTGACGTCATACCTTATATCTAACCCATAACTTTATACCCTAAATCATAAGCATAATCATTAAAAAATTAATTTTTATTAGTTTTATTTGCTAGATTTTTATTTGATGAAATCAAAATATAAATCTATAACACTTCATATTTAAACATAAAATTAAAATAAATATATGATGTTGGCTAATATATGATGTTGGCTAATATATGATGTTGTGGATTACAATCTTGACCATTCATAAGTTTGATCTTGACATAGTCTCGTACCTACTGCAAAATACAGTCTGATTTTCTATTGGTAAGTCATCCAATATTCCAACACATGATCCAGTTAAAATACCTTACACATAGTCATGGAGATGAAAGTGTCCTTCCGGTCTCATCAGATGGCCAGAGGCAACAAACCCATCTTGCCAGCACTGTTTTCTTGTCATCGGAGTCGGTCCGGAGATAGGCAAAAGAATTAATCGTTTAGAGCATCATGATTTTAAACGATGATGGTAGTTGTATATAGCATACTATAATTCTTTTACATGAATAACAAGATCATAAAGTTTTAAGTGATTGTAGAACATAAAAAAATTGAAAGTGTTGGACCGACATGGTTGTACATAATTACAAGTATATCATATAAAAATATTGATAAGAAAAAGCTGTCATTTGGGATTATATTAGATAAGTTAATCAATAATTCAATGTCAATTGTTGTGTAACGACCATGACCCGACTCCTTTTAAAACCGAAATAAGTTTTAAGAATTGTTATTTTATCTTAACCGGTTTGGTTTGTGTAATTATTTTTTTATTATTATTAAACCAAGCTTTTTTTAGATGTACGTGTGTATTTAAAAGGAATCAAAACCCTATTTGTTTATTTATTTTATTTCGACCAGAGTGGAGCCGCCGTTATCATCTGATCTTCTCTTTGGTATCTTCTTCTCCATGCACCATTCTCATCTCCTCCCCATCTCTCTCTCCCGTTATTATCTTCTGCTCCTCCATTATACTTCAAGTGTTAGTGTGAAAGGAGAGATCATCTTTATGGTGTTTGTGTGTTGACGTTGGAGGAGTCGACTAGACGCACCGTTCACCACCAATCACCACCGGATTCATTGTAGCTGCTGTCCCTCGAGCCATCTTTGCCCTTGTTGGTGTTGTGTAGCAGAAACGAGACATGGAGGAGATGATTAACATCGGAGCTGCCGCATCTCATTGCTTATGTCACCGCTCTTCACCACCAACGTCACGGACCCACACGGCCTTCAAATGTGACTCGCCAGAGACGCATCCCTTTTCACTGGAGACGTTTCCGTGTTGTCGAAGATGGTGTTGTGTCGTTAATCAAGGAGAAGCGTGAGAACTAGGTTAAGATTTACCTCTTTCTTGTGCACCAAGGTTCCTCTCTTCCACTTAATTGATTGTTTGCATCTTTGTTGTCAACCGTGAAGTATATCATCGTTTTAGGTTTGCATGCATGCACATTCTTTTTATTGTTCCTCACGTGATGATGGTGAGAAGCCGAGACGTGATAATGGTGAGAAGCATATGAGCAATCTTTAAGTGATGATCCCTAGCTTTTATCTATCTATCTCCGATCTTGGCTAAGGTGAGGGTTTATTCCGTAAACTATACTAAAAATAGAATTCTTCCTATCGTAGTTTAGTTTCGAAACATGATCCGTCTGCTTGAATCGAGTCTTGCTTGATAGTTAGGATATTGATTGTAAACCGGAAATTACGGGTCTAGAGGATTCAACCGTTGATTGGATTGTTTGATGTTAAGTGTTGTTATATATATATATATATATAAAGTAGTTATGAATATAAGGACTATGTGAGAGATTGTGGGGGCCGGAGACGTCTGGGCTATCGACGCAGATGTGTGCGATTGCGGGGTGCAGAGACGTTTGCATATCGACGCAGAGTATGATTGCGGGGGTACAGAGACGGACTTCTGTACTATCGACGCAGAGTATGTATATCCCTATGAGGAGAATGCGGGGTGTATGGACTAGCCTTATGCTATCATCGCATTGTTTGTTTTGTGTGATGCGTTAGGCATCGTGTGTGTTTATGTTAGAGTTAAACTTCCGTAGTGGGAGTTCTATTTATTTAGTGAGAGGTTTGCGTGTCTAGCATCCCATACCTCACTGAGTGACTCCCATGTTGCTCACCCTTCCTTGTTCCCCTTTCAGGTGAGGTCGACGATCAGGAGTGATCTTTTCGGTTTGGTGCTTAGAGACGTTTATTTCTTTTCTATTTCAGACTTCTGGATTTATGCCTATCGTTTTTTAGACATTATTCTATTTATTGGATTTATGGTGATGAGACGATTTTTGAGAAGTAATAAAATGGAGATTTTAGGAGTTTATTATTTATTAAGTTAATTCAAAAATGTGGGTCTCACAATTTGGTATCAGAGCGGGTTCTGTCCCGGCTCCGACCCGGGATGGCGATCTGTGGAGACTTGGTTTTAACAGTTTTCAATGACTTTCAAATGTTTTATGGAATTGGGAATTTTCAAAAAAAAAACGACACTCTTCTGTCTGTTGGTCATTATCTTTTATGATTTTTTTCTCTTGGTTGTGAAGGCTAAGTTCTGTTCGTTTCCTTTGTTTTTCGTTTCTTGTTTTCTCTTCCTTTGTATCAGTTAATTTCTTTTCCCGTTCCATTCGGAATTCGGGACGAATTCCCAATTAAGTGGGAGAGAATTTTAACGACCGTGACCCGACTCCTTTTAAAACCGAAATACGTTAAGAATTGTTATTTTATTTTAACCGGTTTGTTTGTGAGATTATTTTTTTTATTATTAAACCAAGCTTTTTTTTTAGATGTACGTGTGTATTTAAAAGGAATCAAAACCCTATTTGTTTATTTATTTTATTTCGACCAGAGTAGAGCCGCCGTTATCATCTGATCTTCTCTTTAGTATCTTCTTCTCCATGCACCATTCTCATCTCCTCCCCATCTCTCTCTCCCGTTATTATCTTCTGCTCCTCCATTATACTTCAAGTGTTAGTGTGAAAGGAGAGATATCTTTATGGTGTTTGTGTGTTGACGTTGGAGGAGTCGACTAGACGCACCGTTCACCACCAATCACCACCGGATCCATTGTAGCTGCTGTCACTCGAGCCATCTTTGCCCTTGTTGGTGTTGTGTAGCAGAAACGAGACATGGAGGAGATGACTAACATCGGAGCTGCCGCATCTCATTGCTTATGTCACCGCTCTTCACCACCAACGTCACGGACCCACACGGCCTTCAAATGTGACTCGCCGGAGACGCATCCCTTTTCACTGGAGACGTTGCCGTGTTGTCGAAGATGGTGTTGTGTCGTTAACCAAGGAGAAGCGTGAGAACTAGGTTAAGATTCACCTCTTTCTTGTGCACCAAGGTTCCTCTCTTCCACTTAATTGATTGTTTGCATCTTTGTTGTCAACCGTGAAGTATATCATCGTTTTAGGTTTGCATGCATGCACATTCTTTTTATTGTTCCTCACGTGATGATGGTGAGAAGCCGAGACGTGATAATGGTGAGAAGCATATGAGCAATCTTTAAGTGATGATCCCTAGCTTTTATCTATCTATCTCCGATCTTGGCTAAGGTGATGGTTTATTCCGTAAACTATACTAAAAATAGAATTTTTCCTATCGTAGTTTAGTTTCGAAACATGATCCGTCTGCTTGATTCGAGTCTTGCTTGATAGTTAGGATATTGATTGTAAACCGGAAATTAGGGGTCTAGAGGATTTAACCGTTGATTGGATTGTTTGATGTTAAGTGTTGTTATATATATATATATATATATATATATATAAAGTAGTTATGAATATAAGGACTATGTGAGAGATTGTGGGGGCCGGAGACGTGTGGGCTATCGACGCAGATGTGTGCGATTGCGGGGTGCAGACACGTTTGCATATCGACGCAGAGTATGATTGCGGGGGTACAGAGACGTTTGCATATCGACGCAGAGTATGATTGCGGGGGTACAGAGACGGACTTCTGTACTATCGACGCAGAGTATGTATATCCCTATGAGGAGAATGCGGGGTGTATGGACTAGCCTTATGCTATCATCGCATTGTTTGTTTTGTGTGAAGCGTTAGGCATCGTGTGTGTTCATGTTAGAGTTAAACTTCTGTAGTGGGAGTTCTATTTATTTAGTGTGAGGTTTGCGTGTCTAGCATCCCATACCTCATTGAGTGACTCCCCTGTTGGTCACCCCTGTTGGTCACCCCTCCTTATTCCCCTTTCAGGTGAGGTCGACGAGCAGGAGTGATCTTTTCAGTTTGGTGCTTAGAGACGTTTTATTTCTTTTCTATTTCAGACTTCTGGATTTATACCTATCATTTTTTAAACATTATTTTATTTATTCGATTTATGGTGTTAAGATGATTTTTGAAAAGTTATAAAATGGAGATTTCAGGAATTTATTATTTATTAAGTTAATTCGAAAATGTGGGTCACACATGTTGGTTTTCAAAACTAGGGATCCTAATATTTATAAGAAAAACTGAAATCGTAAACTAGAAGTCTTCTCAATCACCTCTTACGTTTTCTTGGTTTAATCTGCTTCTGTCAAGTAAGAACCAAAATTATCTGCAGCATGTATTCTAAATAACCGTACCTTCACCATGCCACCATCCTACATCCAACCAAAATGTAATATTCACAAAAAATAATAGTAATTAGGATTAATATAACGACAAAAGGAAACAGCAATTGCCAATTAAAAACATCAGTGTCTCTATCTTACATGTTTTATAACTTCGTTAATTTAAACACTCGATTTTGACCATATTTTTTTCTGATCGAAGACCTACGTTTTTAAAGTACGAGTTTTTTGTTTGTCAAAAATATATTAAGTACAAATAAAATTATAGATGTTTAATATATTTTATCTTTCAATATGCATAAGTTATGTTTCTGCCAACACGCAAATAGAAAACTTCTATTTATGTAATAATATATTTTAATAGTTTTGATTATTTGTTTTCATTTATATTATAATTTTGATTTATCTTTCAACGGCACTTAACATGATCATCTATATTATTAAAACTGAAGTACCTTTTGGTACTGTTTGGAAACATGAATAACAATATAAATGACAACTGTTTGGAAACATGGATAGTAGTATAAAAATACTTTCTGTTATTTACAATTTAGTCTTTCCATTTACAATAAATTAAATACTTCCTTTCGTATTTCTTTTTATTTAAATATTTTTCCATCTATATTATTAAAACTGAAGTACCTTTTGGTACTGTTTGGAAACATGAATAACAATATAAATGACAACTGTTTGGAAACATGGATAGTAGTATAAAAATACTTTCTGTTATTTACAATTTAGTCTTTCCATTTACAATAAATTAAATACTTCCTTTCGTATTTCTTTTTATTTAAATATTTTTCCACTGCATTTAAAATATATTTAAATTAAATAATTAAAATTTCAAAGCTTATCTAACCAAATCAATATTCATATATTGACATTTTTTAGTATGTTGATTCATTTTAAAATAAATTAACAAAAAAAACAGATTAATATATGAATAATTACATCAAATTGCATCAAGTCATAAAAGTTTAATATAATATTATGTACAAAAAAATATTATCAAACATTTATATTATAATATAATATATTATACACTCTATGTAGATGACAAATCATAAAAATATACATGAATTTGTTTTGTAAACTATCAATTTATGAGATTTCGTTGAACACAAGTTAAATCAAACACTCGCGCAGGGGCGCGGGTCAAGCTCTAGTTATTTTTAAATTAGATGAAACCAATATATTCATATCCATTATAGCCATGTGGTTTCACCTATGAACCTGGTGACTCGTATATAAATTAATTTAGATATAATGGAAAACTAATAATTACTTTTTTGTTAAAATCTCAAAAAACCGTTATCAACCCATGATCTGATCCTATGCCACCAAAAGAGAATTATGATAATATTAATTAAAATTAGTTTATGTTATTTCAAAATTAATCTTAAGATAATCATTATTTATTTTCTTAATTTCATCATGATTAGTATTTTTTTATAAAAGCTACTTGAATAAAACTGAATGTGAAAATAGACTTTTCATATTTAATTATATTTTTAAATAAAACATGTATTTATATTTTTCTATTTTATATTGTGTTTATATTTAATTTTATTTTATTTATGGGTCAACTACGACCAATCCAATAAACCGTGGATCAAAGAAGTAGTTCCGTTTAATGTCTGGACTGAATTGAAAATATCGGTTGAAATTGGTTTATTCCGTTTTTACAGTGTTTAAAACATACTAGTTTAGTTTTAATTTGAATTTCACTGTCTCAGAACTCTAATTTTATCTACTAATGGATTTAATCTAACTTAAATATACGTCTCGATGTGCAAGTACATATTTTTTACAAAAAAAAAATATTATTAGAAAGAATATGTATTTACTTTCCAACGTATATTTATAACGTATCTCACATTATTAAATTTCTAGTTTTGTACTCCAACATGACCGAAATATAAATGATGTGCGTTCCACAAGGAGAGATATACAATTGGAAATTAATATTATAGATAGTTAGTTAAAGAGTATCCATCCATAAACATTTTTTAAATAATTGATGTTGTTATTCATAAATGTTGGAGTGGCATGACTTTGTAGTTTTCTTAAAAAATCAAGGGCAGGAGTTTAGAAGAGGGATTCTGCTATACTATCTCTCCAAATTAATTATTTAAGGGGCAAGCAAATGTCGTTGGTTCTAACCATACCATCTTGTCCGAAAAACGACCATCTCATCTCCTAGAAAATCCGAAACACATGTCTATCAGAAACACATGCCCGCCAATGGCAATAGAAACCGTAACTGACACTACCGTTCCAAACCATAACGAGACAGAGTCAACAGAGTTCGAGAAGAATCAGAAACGCTACCAAGACCTAATCTCCACGTTACCTCACGTGAAAGGCTGGAGGCCGAAAGCTCCCCTGATTAGGTACGGTGGTCATTGGTGGATACAGACTTTCCTTGAAGGTTCCCTTTACGCTCAAGAGTTCTTCCAAGCACGATCCAGTGACTTCCTCATTTGTAGCTACCCAAAGACAGGTACCACTTGGCTCAAATCACTAGCATTCTCAATCGCCAATCGATCACGTTTCGACGATTCCACGAACCCTCTCCTAAAACGTAACTCTCACGAGCTTATTCCTTTCATTGAGATCGAGTTGCCTTTGTACCCTCACATTGATGTTCTCAAAGACAAAGGAAACACTCTATTTTCAACTCATATGCCACATGAGTTATTACCAGAGTCGGTTTCGAACTCGGGTTGTAAGATGGTTTACATCTGGAGAGACCCGAAGGACACTTTCATCTCCATGTGGAATTTCGCAGAAAAGCTAGGGCCAGAATATGGCCCGGTCAATAGTCTTGAGGAATCTTTTGATATGTTCTGTAAAGGTCTATCTGTGTACGGTCCTTATCTTGATCATGTCTTGGCGTATTGGAAAGCTCACCAAGAGAATCCAGATCGAGTTTTGTTCCTTACGTACGAGACTATGAGAGCTAATCCTTTGCCTTACGTGAAGAGATTGGCTGAGTTCATGGGTTATGGATTCACAGCTGAGGAAGAGAAGAATGGGGTTGTTGACAAAGTTGTGAATCTTTGCAGCTTCGAGACGTTGAAAAATCTTGAAGCTAACAAAGGAGATAAGGTGAGAGAAGATTATCATTCTCTTTATACAAACAGCGCGTTTTTCAGGAAAGGAAAGCCCGGAGATTGGGAAAATTATCTGACTCCAGACATGGCAGCTCGTATGGATGGAATGATGGAAGAAAAATTCAAAGGTACTGGTTTGCTTGAAAATGGTATATGAGTTTGTTCTTATTTGGGGGAAATGACTGATCCTTGTATGCTTGTTTAATGTATGAGTTTTCTCTTTTCGTCACTTTGATTCTATGTACTACCTTTCATATTTGATGAATAAAACTTGTTTCTGTTTCGTGTGAATGTATTAATATCATTTTCAAATAATAAAAGGTAAAAGATCTACCATACTTGATCCTACTTAAATTCAAATATGCAACTAATATCATTTTGAAATATTTCTTTATGTAGTGATAGCCTGTCAGATCAAACACAAATTCTTTTGCAAACACCAAGCGTTGAGGTGATTTTCTACTTTGATTTTTCTTTTTAATTTTAAACGTTCATATATTTTCCTTTTTAGTATTTTTACAAAACCTGTTTTTTTTCTTCATTGTTTGATAAAGTAATGGAGAATAGTTTGTTAAAATTTATGTGTCGCTTGTTTAAATCTTTTACTTACACTTGATAAATATTAACAATTTCCTTTATGTTATTTTTTTTGTATAAACTAATTATTTGTTACAACCAAAATTTCCTTGAAATAATTATATTGTTGCTTAAATATTTGTTCATATTTTTATAGTTTAAACTATAAATAAATTAACTTAAGATTTGTTCATATTTTTTATAGTTGAAACTATAAATAAATTAACTTAAGTTTTTTTTATTTTGATATAATTGAAAGCACAGTTTAGACCAGCTTTAACGGTGAAACTCCAAACTGAGTATCTAAAAGAATAAAATAAGAATATTTTTGTAGGTTTTGTTTAAATAATTAAATTGTTTTTTTCTTTTAAAAATCTGAGCAATAGAATAATGCCATTTGGCACTTGAATATAAGAACCGTTCCCTAAAATCCTCTGCAACAAACCGTTTCTTACTTTCTCTTTCCTGTTTTAATTTTTTCCAATATTTATAATAGTTAGATATCTTGTTATATCCTTTCGTTGGAGCTGTCCTTAGAGCATGATTAAAAGGGTAGTTTAGGAGGGTTGATTAAGGGAAGGGTGACTTATTTTGAAAAGAGAGAATAGCTTAAGTTGCCAAAATAAACAATCCATTGAGCAGAGTTTTTATACTGTTCACGGGCTCCATTAACACGTGGCGACCCGTGATTGATTCTTTTAAAAAAATTAAAAAAATAAAAAATAAAATAAAAAAGTAAGTAATCCATAGTGGGCAGTGCCGGCTCTTGACCATGGCAAGAGGGGCAATTGCCATGGGTCCATGGGTCCAAAAAAATTTTTAGTCTGATTTTTGTAATAATAGAGTCCATTTTCTTATGTCCATCCTACTTATATAGGGTCCATTTTAAAAATAGCTAGTAACAAAAATGTCCATCCTACCTATATAGGGTCCATTTTCTCATGTTTTGGCTAAGATCCCTAAATAATTTAAGACGGGCCTGATAGTGGGTTGCTAGGTTTTGATGAAGCTCTTAGTTCTCAGCTCTAGTTTACACCTCCACTCCTGCTTCAACAACGTGGCCAAATCGACAACAACGTGACCAAATCGACATACCCATAAATGTTTGACGTGGGTAAAAAAAATTTAGATTCGTTACTAAACGTAATCGGATCCAGATCCGGTCTATAAAATACTATATTCCCTCCGTTTTTAATAAATATACATTTTTTTACAGAAAATAAAAAAAATATATATAATAAATTAATATATTTTTAATATATAATTAATTAAATGAGAATAATTTAAATAAAAATTTATTAATTATTCAAAAGGATAAAAATTTGATTTCATTTACAAAATTACATTGTGATTATAGAGTGACATTTTTTTTAAAATAAAATTAAAAATTTAAAGTGACAATTATTATTATGAAACAGAAGGAGTAATTTTTTTTGGTGTAAACAAAAGGAATATTTTTTTTATGAAAACTAGTATTTTTTAAACATTATTTATAAAATAATTTTGATATTGTGTCATCACCACATTAAATTTCATATAAAAATAGTGACATAACATATTCCATCCGTTTCTGAATAAGTTTTATTTTGACACTTTTCACCGAAATTATAAATTAAAATAACTAGGAGGCAGATAATTCACTACATAAACGAAACGATTAAAAAACAAACGCCAGTGTCTATCTTATCAGAACAGCGACCATCTCTCTCATCTCCCACAGATCAAAACTAAACATGTCCTCCAATCTTCTTCCTCTATCTCCAATGGCAACAGAGGCTGTAACCTATACTACCGTGTCACACCATGACGAGACGACAAAGACAGAATCAACAGAGTTCGAGAAGAATCAGAAACGGTACAAAGACTTAATCTCCACGCTTCCTCATGCAAAAGGATGGATGCCGAAAGACCCCCTGATTAGGTACGGTGGTTATTGGTGGATACAGCACTACCTTGAAGGTTCCCTTTACGCGCAAGAGTTCTTCCAAGCACGACCCAGTGACTTCCTTATCTGTAGCTACCCAAAGACAGGCACCACTTGGCTCAAATCACTAGCATTTTCAATCGCCAATCGATCACGCTTCGACGATTCCACGAACCCTCTCCTAAAACGTCTCCCTCATGAGCTTATTCCTTACATTGAGATGGAGTTCGCTTTGTGCCCTCACATTGATAATATCAAAGACAAAAGAAACACTCTGTTTTCTACTCATATGCCACATGAGTTATTACCCGATTCTGTCGCGAAGTCGGGTTGTAAGATGGTTTACATATGGAGAGACCCAAAGGACACTTTCATCTCCGTGTGGAATTTCTTCCAAAAGCGAAGGTTAGAAGAAGGCCCAGTCAATAGTCTTGAGGAGTCTTTTGATATGTTTTGTCAAGGCATTTCATGGTACGGTCCTTATCTTGATCATGTCTTGGCATACTGGAAAGCTCACCAAGAGAATCCAGATCAGATTTTGTTCCTTAACTACGAGGCTTTGAGTGCTGATCCTTTGCCTTATGTGAAGAGATTGGCTGAGTTCATGGGTTATGGATTCACAGCTGAGGAAGAGAAGAATGGGGTTGTTGAGAAAGTTGTGAATCTTTGCAGCTTCGAGACGTTAAAGAATCTTGAAGCTAACAAAGGAGATAAGGTGAGAGAAGACCGTCCTTCTTCTTATACAAACAGTGCGTTTTTCAGGAAAGGAAAGCCCGGAGATTGGAAAAATTATCTGACTCCAGACATGGCAGCTCGTATGGATGGAATAATGGAAGATAAATTCAAGGGTACTGGTCTGCTTGAAAATGGTAAATGAGCTAGCTCTTTTTTTTTGTGGGGGTGGGGGTGGGAGGGGAATCACTGATCCTTGTATGCTTGATTAAAGTATAAGTAAGTTTGCTCTATTTTTCACTTTGATTCTCTATGTTACACATTGGATGAATAAAACTTGTTTCTGCTTCGATTTTAATGTATTGTCTATAGAAAAAAATGGCTGTGCATGATATGGTGCATGATATGGTGCATGAATATATTGATTTGCATGATAGTCTCGATCCTCTGAAACTTGTGTTTTTATATTCATATACATATATAGTCATATGAAGTAGATATGTGGACTACAGGAAATTAGACCCGCGTTTTACGTTAATGTAAGCATGATTATCGGGGTATTTACCCCAGTCTCCCAGCTTCATAATAATGAAAACTAGGTTAAGATCCGTGTCTTGCGGGAGATGAACATGATTTATAGTATATTTTTCAAAACTATTAGATTCATACCAAATATTCTAATTTATTCAGTTTTATAAAAATTATATATTGTGTATACTTTGTAAAGGAAATGTAACAGTTAAGTGCTTAGTACATGGAGAACTACTTGTGCAGCTGGATTTTCTTTAATGGTTTGTCTTCGGTTTTGAAACATTTTAGCCCATTTATTTTTGTTGTGTTTATCTTGGGCTGCAATGGGCCATTTGAAACCCACTATTTGTACAGATCAATTTTTTTGATCAAACCAAATACATTACTTAGAAGTTTACACTCCCAAAGGAGAGTTTGTTACAAACATAGCGAGTGCTAATTTTGCCACCAAATCAGCCTCGACGTTAAGGTTGCGAGATACATAAACAAAAGAAATAGCATCAAAGAAAGACATAAAGTGATAGATATCAAACATGATACCAAACAGTTCAGGTTGATTCATTCCTTTCTTCAACATGTTGAAGAGTGATAAGAAGTCAGAGAGAACCGCAAGGGATCAGACGTTTGAGTAGACAGCGGTGACGACCGCCCGACGGACATCAATGGCTTCGGCCATAAGTGTTGATGATACATGAATGTGGTGTTCAGAGATGTTAAGAAATGGTGATGTATTCGTGCCGGAGAAAACTCCTCCAATGCCACATCCTCTTGTAGTGACGTTCCAAGCCGCGTCTACATTGCAAACTACCATTCTTGGGGGCGGAACGTTGGAGGGAGATGGAGGTCGTTGGTGAGGTCGGTCTGAAACACGGTTCTGAGGGTAGATAAGTGCTGTCTCACCTTGGGCCTGGTTCCATTCCTTCGCATCTTGGACACTCTTGAGAACAATTTCTGCTGGTGTGAACCTTCTATTCTCAAATACCAGTTTATTTTTTGTCTTCCTCAGGTTCCATACCACCCAAGGCCATAGCGGAGCGTACAGACCAATTATTGTTTATCTTCTAACTTAGAAATTGTCGGCAAGTACTCTCCTAAACTACACAAAAAACGATTGGAAGGGGGATTTTAGGGTTCATTCTTCGATCGTCTATCTGTTTGCTTGAGGTAGTTGTGATTTATATAGTGTATATATAGTACTAAGTGCATTGATGACAAAGATTTTCATTATAATTAGCTAATATATGCAAGTTTAATGTAGGGGAACTTTCGGTAATCATTTGATAATTAGACATAACAAATTAGGAAACTATATTTTCTTATGTTATCAATACATTGCCTAAATTTTGTTTGCAATTAATAATATCCCATTTATTAAGAGAATCAATGCAATATTTCTCTTATAATTTGGATCAATTTGAAATCTCAGTCAAAATACCATATAATTACTTATTGCCTTATGAATCATTGCCCATATTCATGTAACTGAGTTTATGGAAACTTAACGCTAACCTCGTATTTCTTGGTGTGTACACCGCGGTAAAGGATTTTTTAAGAAAATCGGCATTTTAGAAAATCATTAGGGGGCTTCATTTCTATATAGCGTCGTGTTTTTTTTTTTTTTGAATTTTTTAAAACGATTATTAGTTGTAACATATGAACACAAAATGAGGCTATCCATACATAAGAACAGTTCAATGAAACTGATTACAAATGGTGACTAAACCATGAATTTGCAACAATGTGTTTGTGTACCTTACCTAACCAATGTTTTATAGACGCAACAGCTATTTTTTGAATTTTACTGATTATGATAATAATATTTGACTGTTCTTATGTTTGTTTGTTTTTTTTTTGAAAAAGATTGTTCTTATGTTGGTTATGATCATTTACCGTTCTTACGATGAATTTTGAACCAAAACGTTTATATACACCAAAACTCATTATTTAAAGAATAGAGCATTATTATAGTACACTATATAAGAACCGATGAAAATCCTGAATAGAACACTATTATAACGTGACACCAAGATTACTCTTGGTAAAATATTATTTTAAACGATGCTCACCTTTGGTACGTTCTTGGTTAAAATAGTTAAATACAATGGAAATGTGATAGTTTAGTATAGTATCGTAAATAATCTTGTACTGTTTTTTTTCTCAAAAAAAAACATGTTCATATATCTGAAAATGGTACTTTACATTGTATTGTTTTTTTTCTCAAAAAAATATATTCATATATCTGAAAATGGTGCGTTTGAATGCAAAGCACCATTTCAATAAAAATGTGTTAATTTCCTATGATAAGCAAAATCATAACTGGAAGTGGATGTAATTTTTGTATCGATGAAAAAAAATTGGATTTTTCTAATACAATATTTACATACGACAAGCATATCTAATTAATATTCATGTTATTGTATTTGGCAGGTTATAGATTGGTGAACATATTATATCAAGAGACACAAAAGCTAAAGGCCATATTTATGTAAATATGAATGTTTTAAATATAAGTCAATGACACTAATTGTAATTACTCTAGTTAAGAGAAGGTAGTTAGGCAAGTAAGCTGAGGATGCATGAAAAAGTGACACATCAGTATAATGGTGCAGTAGTGTAAATAAAGTATTAAATTAAGGTTAGTTTTTCAAATTGTTTTTCGATAAATAATAAAAGGATATATAAAAAGTAGGAGAGAGAGAGAAACTCTGTAGTTTTTTTTTTTTTTTTTTGATTAATCAGCTGTTGGGCTTACGCCCCACCACCTAGGCCCGGTGTCAGTCTTTGTCTGTACCTTTTACGGCCCTGGACACACCTCCCCAAATCGTGGCCTAGGGAGTTTGAACCTCTGACCTCTCGACCAAGGAACTACCACTAGACTATCACGTCTTGGGTTGAAACTCTGTAGTTGGGCATTCGATTCTCTGCGAAGCAATTTCAGAAAAGTGTATGAAACTTGTTTTACAGATGGTTTACTTCCTTGTTCTAAAAAGCGCCGACTGGGACTGATTAATCGGCGAATAGACGTAAATCGGTGAACCACCGTGGCGTTTTACCTCAATTCGGTCAAAAACTCGGATCCTTCACAAAAGTTCATTTTTTTTCTAAACTAGATGCTCAAATTCATAACTTTCTCTCTATTTCTATCATAAATGGGCATAAACATAAGAAAAACAATGAAAACAAGAAAGAATCGTGAAAAAAAAAATTAAAAATAGGGTTCTTCTACGACAGGTGAAAGGAAGAAGACATGGGCATTTTAGTAAATATACATTCATTAAAGAAAATGTAAAAATTTGACAGAAAGTTTAATTTCTCTGATCGAACCCGCATCATCTGAGTACTAAAAGTGCTCCCAAACCACTAGACTACGGACATTTCACATGTAACACCTTACATATAATCGTATGTATAATAAAAACACATAAAATTAATCTTCGATTAATCTCCGATTAGTCCCCGATTTTTTCACAAATCGCTAGGCGCTACTCGGGCGTACGTACAACGCCTAGCGAGTTTCCGAACAAGGGTTTACTTTAGTTGATTATATTTTTTATTATTCAAATTTGACAGAACAACTTAAACATATTAATATATATATTATGATATTCAGGAGAGTTTCTTGTCGATAAAGATGCTCAGTTCAAGATATTTTGATCGGCTTAAAAAGGGGACGAGAAGTGCAATCGTGTTCTCAAATTTCAATAGCTAATAAAAAGCATCGAGATTCATTAAATATATACTTTATATAAAGGATCTAAAATATATTACGGGTCGTCAGTATGATCATAACTTTGAGCCTTCGTTTTAGCTAAGATGATAGACAATAGTGTAAATAACCTTCAAAAGGAGAAAACCAGAGCCGCCTGTAATACCTTAAATTTTCTCCTTGCGTAGCTATCTCCAGTTCAAAGATTCAGGAAAGATCAAAGGGTCCACTGGACACTGAGAAACAACCACAATCCACAAACTTGGCAAGTTAGCATCTCTAAAGATAATATGAAAGAGCAAATTCAATCTGTAGATTAAGCAGCAGCTGGTGCAGAACAAGCAACTGAAGCCGATGGTGGTAAGAGTCAATCTATAATGAAAACAGCCAATGTTTTTGTTCACTAACTTAATAAAGAATGTGAGTTTTGTGGCCCGGTGTTCTTAAGTGTTTGGTGTGAAAAGATTTTGAGTTATCAATTGTCACAATTCTTTTGGTGTTTTCAGAAAACATGTACATGATTTGGTGAAGATTGATCGTTAGCTAATCTTTCACTAGTTGTTTTGTGACATCTAAATTCTATTTATGTTCTTGACGCCTCAATTTACAAAGAGATGGAACCATCTTCTGTAAAGACTCAAGATAGCAAACATCTAAAGTTGTTGGGTTTGTGAAAGCCCATGTTCAACTCTTTATTGTCTGATTAATACGATACTGTTCACTTTGGAACTAAGAGTTTGGCCCGCATGGATTTACTTTTAGATTTCTTTCCAAAGACTTCGTACTGATTAGAGTTGGACTTTTCTTTATATATTAGACACTCTTTATCTAAACTTTCAATGTAAGACTTTGTTTGATATCTCACAAAAGTCACTTGATACTATGATCAGGATTTCAAAATTTTACATCTGTCTTTAGCTTTCTTAGTTTTGGGAATCTTAGGATTGTATGTTCAGTTTCCTGGTATTTCTGAATCAGAACAGATAATGTGGTATGTAATGTTGTTGCACATGATGAACTTTGTGAGGACCAGTGAAATGCAGCTTATAGTTTTTCAGAAACAAAATCAAGATTTTTACCAGAGATAAACTGCAAGAAGTTTCAAAATGTTGAGCATTTGGTTCAAAAGCTCAGACGGCTGAACTCTAGCCACGGTGAAGCCTATTCCATTAGCCTCATGTCTTCTGCTCCGAGATTTTGGCTCAGGATTAACCCAGAGCTGTTCTTTTTTCTTGAGCAGAAAAAGGGAAGCAGCACTATCCATTTGCCACACAAAGAAGAAAGCAAAGTTTGGAATGAGAACCTTGCGCCTAAATAAGTCTTCAAATCTGGAACTGCTTTAATCGCTTTGATCAGAGCTGCATTGACAGCCTTCTGGTCATCTTTCTTCCCTTGTGGAATCTCCTTCTCCTGCACAATCCAAACCCCATAAAGTGGTCAAGAATTTAACTTTGATTTAGTAATGTACAAATGATACAACTTCCAATTTAAGTACTATCTGTCTCAAAGATATTTAACATACCTCTTTCTCTGCCTCGAAGAACTCTCCTTCTCCCTTCTTGTTCTTCTTCTCAGCAACCTTTCCAAAATACTTATCATCAAATTTATCGATGCTAACTCCAGAAATGTCAACCTTTGTGGAAGGACCAATCACATAGGACTGGTTAACACGTCTCAAAGAAACACCATTGATCTTGAATGGTCCTGAAGTTCCATAACCAAAACAGGAAGTGAATGAATTTGATTTCAAACGATCTATACATAATGAGACTAGATAAAGAAGAACTCACCGGTCACAAGAAGGAAACCAGAAGGAAGGTGCTTCAAGAAGACAACTCTCTTGCCCTTAAACCTACCATCAAGGACAACGAGCACTGTCCCTGGTCTGAGCTAATGTTTTTGATAATTCATCTACAAATGACAGTTAATGCTTTTATTAAAGCCGAAACAAATGAGCGAAATGTGGAGATGCTTGAGAATTTTATTATTCTAGAGGATATATCTCTTATTTAAAGGTTGGCCGTAAGCCGAACAACACATACTTTTTGTTAGAGTTTTACAAAGAGTGACCTATATACTGTCAAATGAGGATATTAGGTGCCTAAAAATATCCTAAGACATAAGCTGAGATCATATATTCAAAGTCTAGCATCACTAAGCTTCAAGCCTTGAATTGAAATGTTAATGCTCCCTAGAAGCTGGACCATCTTATATGGCATATTCCAGCATGACATGTAGCTATAACAAGAAATCTGATATGTTGCCGTGGCAATGTGATAATCATCGTTCTAAATGTGCAGATCCTGATGAATTTGTGACTCCCACTATTTTGAACGTCTACCAGCTTTACATGCATGGACTTTATAGTCGACATCTTCCAATCCAAACATTTTTATGGTTTCGAATGTCTATACAAATTTGGATTACCTCTTATATCGAAAAATAATAGCAAAGATTTTGAACTGAATAGAGATTTTTATTCGTAGATTATTTGGTATTTTTTGAAAATTTGAAAGATAAATTATTCAGAGGAATCGACAAAGATCCATTAGATTTGTTTAGACATGCATAATGAGAATTTCAAGTTTCGTACATGAAAAATGTGACAGACACTAAAGAGACGCAAACACCAAATACAATTGTTCTACAAGCCGTAGGCTTACATAATATTTGCATGATGGATGGTTCATGGACTTTTACATTGAAATATAGTGGGAGTGGATGGGTCTAGAAAGACACGTCTTGACAAATTCAACTTATGGATACATAAAAAAATAGAGAAGACGAGTGTCCTCTCTGCATTTAGAGATAGAAGCACTCGGTTGGGGAATGGAGGGCTTGCCACATCAGGGCCCTAACGCACGACCCGACTTCTCAACACAACTGAAGGAGATTGAGCGCTACAACTAAGATTTCAATCCTTCAATATTTCCTACGTACTTTGTGCCCAAAATGAAATTATCGATTCATTAGATAGAACTACAAGATCCTTTCATACAAATTTTTGTATGTTTTTTTTAATTTAGGTTGCCTTCCTAAACAATTTCTGGTTTGATAAAATAGATTTTTGATATAAATAAAATAAAATAGAAAGCATTTTTTTTTGAAGTTTCTGACTAGAAAAAATGTTTTTTTTTCTAATTTACTATCTACAAATGATTTTCCCGTGCTCATGCACAAATATAAATGTTTACGAAGTAAATACGATGTAATTATTTTTTAACATATCTCATAATCAATATGAATTATTTCTTTTATTTTTAATTTATATTATAATTAATATGTATGTTTTATTTTAAATAATATTATGTTATTTTAATTAGATGTAGTATTTTGGATATATAATATCTCACATGTTTTATTATTATATTGATATATTGCATAACGCATAATTTTCCGATTCAACCATAAGATTTTTTGTTCTATAGATTAATATTTTGATTACTTTTGTCTTTTGCTTTTAATTTGATCTTTTCTAGATTTGTAATATTATTTACTAGAATCATGTAAAATTTAATGTATGTTGTTTTTAGAAGGGTAAATTGATGATCGGTACAAGGTTACACAAAAATACATAACCGATAATGTTTTTAAAAAAAATATTTCTTTACTTTAATAGCAAGATTAGTTTGCAAGGCTTCTTTTTTTTTCTTTTTTTTGTAAAATCACATTATATATAAAAGACATTTTTGTTTTAAATTTTATAAATTTTTTCTTTATTAATAAGGGAAAAATCTTAAATATATGTTATTAAGACTAAGCTACTTGTTGTTTGGAAAACAGAGGATTTGTAACCAGGAACTCATTATACTTACGAAATCTAGCTGGGTTAATATTTATAGTTACTTTTTATTGAATTGTGAGAAAATATAATCCATTAACCAAACTTCAAAACACAACATATAATGATCAATCTCAAAAAATAAAAAATAAAACATGAAAAAAGCACTTTTTGGTTATTTTCTCAACCTTTCTCTAAAATCACTTGATGGCTGGTTTCTCAATCCTCATCGTCTTATATGAAGTCTCTGAGAACTTGTATTGGTATAATCATATTTCCTTTTGGAAGACAATGGTGGCAATGATTGCAACGAATTACACACAATTGAGATATTTTCTCCAAAGCTTCATGATATTTACTTTGATCTTGCATGTATTCAAAGATTGATGAATTTCTCTGATGGAAACTATATGAATTATTTTTCTACTAAGAAAGGGCACGGTTTTTATTTTATGAATGGAATAAGATTTTCTATGAATGATAGATGATAGTCTGATAATTTAGAATTGTGTGATAGCTTGATAGTTTAGATTTAGTATCAATATTTTCTTATTTATATAGATTTGAAAATTGAAGGTATTCAAATAGTATTAGGATTAGGAATTTATATGTAAAAAATTGCATAAATTATTAGGAGTTTTTTTATAGAAATAGTACATTTTATACTTATCAAAAATAAAAAAATTTCTAATGTATGTAGGATTTTGCCTTTCTAACATAGGATTGAAGTCTAGAAAATGTCAAAAAGTTGTAAATAAGGAAAAAGGGAAAATACTTAAAATAAGGAAGTTGCATGTATGTTTTGTAAGTTGACCCACATATGTAATCAACGTGAGGATATTGTCTTTTTATAACAATTTGGTTACACAATTTCTTTTTTCTAATAATGTGGTTACAAAAAATATTAATAAAAAGAAAAGAAAAGAAAATACTAATAATGATAATTAGTTTAATTAGTTTAATTCATGGTATCATTATAATCAACCATCATAAGAGTTAATGTCAGAACAACACATAGAAAAGTGACTTTCCAAATAATAAATGTCCTGACTATACTTTTTTTGTCAAATATATCATCATGATCGTAGGCCATATTGCGCCGTGTTGCAGGGTAAAAGAGTTGAAGTAAGGAGCATGGAATCAAGACGAAGACCAAAAGGTCATTGCTTACGTTCAACGTCACGGGGAGGTTGGTGAACCCTTGTCTCTTTTCAAATTATTAATTCTGCCAAATTAGGAATATTCTGTCAGCTCTTTGCATTTGACTGTTTTATTAATATTAATATTAATGTCCTCCAATTATTACAATATTATAGGACTCAAAAGCTGTGGCAAAGCTGTCGATTGAGATGGGCCAATTACCTTAGACCTGACATTAAGTGTGGCGAGTTTAGCCAAAGGGAGGAGGATTCGATCATTAATTTAATATGCCATACGTTTTAGAGTATTGCAGACATAACTGTCTGTATTTCAATTTGAATAAACGTAGAATGGTCATTCCCGACAATGAGAACATATCCATCAAATATATCGTACATGTAGAACCATTTGTCGATTTAGATGTTATAGAGAGATGTATCGTGGAAGCGTTGTTCGGGAAGTTGGTAATTAATATTGCATATATTATAGACAGTTGATTATTATGTAATAAAATTAGAATTATATAATGATATATTTGAGATTTGAATAATATTTAAAAAATATATATCACATTTGCTTAATGACATCAAACTAGGTTCGATTGTTCAGTATTTTCATTTGGTACTTATATTTAAATGATTGTTCATATAATGTTTATGATACCATATTATATTTGAATATGTTAAATCAACATATTTGTCAGTTGAAAAATCTAAAATCAAATAGCAAATTAGACATACTGTTTCTATTGTTTTACAAAATATTGAGCACAATAATTTACAATTTTTATAAATTATTGTTTGTATTGTTTCATCAATGTGTTTTCTTCATAGTGGCAATTTGGTATAAACACAATTTTTATAAATGTATACGGTTTGTTGATCAGATGGTTGGCCATAGCCCGTAGGTTACACGGAAGAACAAACAACGAGATCAAAAACCACTGGAACACCCACATCAATAAACATATCGATCGGTTCAACCACGTATGTGACAGTAAGCATCCAGAGAGACACCTCCTGGTAAAAGCAGTCGTTCAACAGGAGGAAAATGATCAGAAGTTCAACACTAGTAGAAATCTTTGATATAGCCACGATGTTGTCATCAAAAAGCGTGACTAAAACATAAAAGCCATGATTTTATCATGAATCAACCATAATTTCAAACTAACCACGAAAAAAAATTGTGGCAAAAACATGGCTAGTTTAGCCACGGTCTAGCCACCATAAATTAAAGTGGTTAACTAACCACAATTTAGCCACTCACTCACCGTGGCTAAATATTTTGCCACAGTTTTGCCAGTTACAAATGTGACTTAGAAAATAACCACAACTTTGTCACATAATTTCAGTAGATATAATAGCCATAGTTAAAAAGAAAATATGGCTAGATCGCGGCATAGTCTTGACTAAAATAACCACTATTTTAAAAATGCGACTAAATTGTTGCTATAACACCCACGATTTAGCCACTTTTTGGAGCTACATCCAAAACTCTAATTCCATACTTTAAACCTCAAACTTAAATCTACATGCAAAACACCAAATCTATTCTTTTCAAACTTACAATCTCAATCTTAAACTCAAACTCCAAATCACATATATAAAAAAAAAATCATATAAACTCCAAACACCAAATCATATCTCATACATTAAATGAAAACCCTATATCATACATTAAATCACAAACTTTTAAATCTAAACCCAAACTTTATATATTCCAAACTGAAAAACATTTATACTTTCAATTAGTTAATCTTAATATTTACACTTAATCCTTAACAATTATATATCAAATCCTATTTCTCAAACTCCAAACCCTATATTATAAGCATATCCCTATATTCTAAATAAACATAACACCATACCCTAAATCATGAACACAATCATCAACTTTAAACTTCTATAAATAATAAATTGTAATATCTTAATGTCATACCTTATATCTAACCCCTAAACTTATACCCTAAATCATAAACATAAACATAATCATTAGATTTATTTTATTAATTTTATTTGTTATATTTTTGTAATTATGTATTTTTATTTTATAAAAAAAAATATAAATCTCTAACACTAAATATGAAATGAATTAAATAATCTCATTTGTCATTCATAAATCAAAATAAGACTAAACATAGGCTTTGGTTGGAGATATGCATTAGACTTGATTTAGTTTGAGTTACGGTTATAACTCAAAAATGTTACCATTTATGAGCTAGATTTAACTTTTCGAGTTTATGTTTGAGTTATAATGTGTTATAATTGAGTTACAGTTTTGGGTTACGTCCTTAGTTAAATTGATAACTCAAAAACTATATCAACATTAAAAAAAATTTCCATGTATTAGAGTTTAGAGTTAACAGTTTCTTAAGAAAATGCCTAGTTAATATCCCATTTCCACATTACTTTCTATGTCATGTCCCATATTTCCTTTTCTGGCTGGTAACAGTAATTTACAACTAATATAACTATTTATTTTTAGTCAAATATTGTATAATTTTTTTATTTGATTTTGTAAACCAAAACAGTGCCTATCGTTTTAATTATTCATTTTTTTGTTAAAATAAAAATTTACATACATAAAAATGTGATATTTAACTACCTTGCACTATTTTAAATTTTATTTTATTTAATCTATTTCTTTAGATTTGTAACAAGGTTTGTTATTGCTATTTATATTAGTATTTATAATTTTCAGTACAGTTCTATACTACAATTTATGCATTACAAAGTTACCAGTCAATAATTTATTAAATTGTAACATGACCAAGATTTCACTTTTTGTTAATATCAGTTAATAATTTTTGAAAAATTATTTCCATTGAAACTATTTAAGAAAAATTGGTCTTATAACTGTAACTGTCTATTTGGTAACTTAGAATTTATATAAAAATTATATGTAAATATATTGATACCATTTGTTATAATATATTCATATATTTAACTATATTTTCTTAATTTCATTCATTATAGCTTCTCTAATAAAATTTTTTATTACTAATATTCATATTTTTTTTTTGTTATAGACAATACATATTGCAACAAAAACATTACTAATCAATTATTTTGAAAATCTAGTAACTCATATTTTTACAGTAAACCTACTATATTTTTTTTTTTTTTTTTTTTTGTCATCAAAGTGAAATTACAAAGTCCTATTTCCTACACTCCAGGCAGGAAGCTCGCTATCCATGTGAACGACAAAAGATGGTTGTATCCTGGCGCTGCATGCAAGGTTATCCGCCATCAAGTTTTGTGTTCGGGGAACATGAACGAGTGCGAAGCGATGAAAAGTTTCTCGAAGTTTCTGTATATCCTCCAGATAACTGTCGAAGGCTGGCCAATCTTTCGGGTCCATCACCATCTTCACCAATTGGGAGCAATCCGTTGCAAAGGTGACTTGTTCTTGTCTCAGATTCCGCATACATTCCATTGCCCAGATTAAAGCTTCCACCTCCGTATGTAAAGGAGACAATGTAGCCCGCGTGTTTCGCGACCCCATTAGGCCACTAAAGCCCTCTAAAGTACTGTACCATCCCTGTCCTGAGAAGGTATCCTGATCTTTCCATGATCCATCTATATAACACCATCTTCCAGCCGTAGGTAGAGTGGTTGTTTCGGTGCTGACATTCTGAGTAGGATTCCGAACGACTAGAGCATTAGCCTCCATCCAAGACCGAGATTCCGTTTCAGCTAATTGTAAAGTTTCTCTAGGGTCCGTATCCATATTGCTGAAGACTTTCTTGTTCCTCCCTTTCCAAATGTACCAGAGTATCCATGTATACTGATGGTCTTCCATCTGAGGTAGCACTCTCCAAAATAGATAGTCCATGTTTCTAAAGAGTGACTGAGTGGGAAAGATATTCGGGTTCGAAGGGATTTTTGAAAGGGCCCACACCTGTATCGCCGGTGGACATTCGAAAAAAACATGGTTAATGGATTCCTCCCCTGCTCCGCATCTCATACAGATTGTGTCCCCCATCACTCCCCTCTGTTTTAAATTTTTCGTGACTGCTAAACACCCAGATATTATTTGCCAAAGGAAATGTTTCATCTTAGGCGGACATTTTACTTTCCAACAGTGTGCCTGTAATGGGACAACTGAAGGGCCAATCATAGTATTTACTTTCACCACATCAGGATAGATACGCTCTACCTGGTATCCAGTTTTGACCGTATATTTTCCATTTTTTGTGAAATGCCATCCATCTCTATCGGGCAACACCGTTTTACTCAAAGGAATACTCTCAATTAGTTTTGCATCCACAGGGTCTACCAAAGTCTGAATGATCTGAGAGTTCCACGTACGCGAATGTGGATCAATGAGTGCATCCACAGTAAGGTGAGGATAAAAATTTTCAAAATTACTTTGTGCTGGTCTTGGGCGGGTGGTTGGGATCCAGGGATCGTTCCATACCGAAATAGACGTCCCTGATCCCACCCATTTGATTAGTCCTTTACAAACCAAAGATCTAGCGAAAACAATACTTCGCCATCCATAGGATGGAGAGTAAGACTTGATCGGTTCCAGGGGTGATGCATTCCTGAAATAGCGACCTTTAAAGACTCGCGAAAACAACGAATTTGGTTTATTTAGTAACCTCCAGAATTGTTTTCCCAGCATCGCGGTGTTAAAATCCCTAAAATCCTTAAATCCCAAACCTCCATTCTCTTTTGTCTTGCTCAATTTTTCCCAACTCTTCCAATGTATCCCTTTTGTATTTCCACCAGAACCCCACCAAAACTGAGCCACCACACTCGTTAGCTTTTTGATATTACTTTTCGGGAGACGGTAACATGACATCACATGATTGGGAAGTGCTGTGACGACTGATTTTATAATTACTTCTTTACCCCCTTTCGTGAAATATTTGAAAGTCCAACCATTTACTCTATTGTTAAGTCGATCTTGGATAAAGCTAAAAACTTGCGTTTTCGAGCCTCCCAAACTTTCCGGAATGCCTAAATATGACCCCATTCCTCCTATGTTTTGTATACCCAAGATATCTCTCATTTCTTGTCTCGTAGAGTCCGCGATTTTGTGTCCAAACTGAATTGAGGACTTTTGGAAATTAATGAGTTGGCCCGAGACTGTCTCGTACTCTTTAAGTATTCCCAAAATAGTCTGACACTCCTCCTTGACCGCTCGACAAAAGAAAATACTATCATCTGCAAATAACAAATGGGAAATCGGTGGACAAGCCCGAGCCACCTTTACTCCAGTTAGTGCTTTATTCCTTTCGGCTTTTCGAATGTTCGCAATGAGGGCTTCTGTGCACAAAATGAACAAGTAAGGTGATAAAGGGTCCCCTTGGCGCAGACCCCGTCGTGGAATAATGTGCCCCTTGGGATTCCCATTCAACAAGACCCGATACTGTACCGAGGTAATACATGCCATCAGCAAGTTAATCCAATGCGGATCAAAGCCCATCTTTGTAAGCAAAGCTCTAACAAAATTCCATTCCACTCGGTCATATGCTTTGCTCATGTCAGTTTTTATGGCCATAAACTTGCTTTGGCAAGACTTGTTTGCCCGAAGTCCGTGGAACATTTCCTGGGCAATGAGAATATTATCAGAAATTAATCTTCCGGCCACAAAAGCTGATTGCGTTTCCGAAATTAACTCAGGTAAGCATCCCTTCAATCTCTGGCATAAAACCTTTGAGATAATCTTGTATCCCACATTACAAAGACTTATGGGTCGTAGTTCCGTCATTTTTGTAGGTCGCTCCGTTTTCGGAATAAGACAAATGTTTGTGGTATTAAGCCTCGTATCCATATAACCAGAAACTAGAAAATCATTTACCAAAGCAGTCATATCCTTCTTAATGATATGCCACGAATGTTGAAAGAAAAGTGCCGTCATTCCATCGGGCCCAGGTGCTTTTTCGGGATGCATCATAAATAATGCTTGTTTAACCTCCTCTTCCGTTGCTTTCCGAAGTAAGCTCAGGTTTCTCTGATGTGTGATAGTGGGTCTTACTTCCTCCAGAAAGCCCTCAAAATCAGAAGGGGATGTTGATTCAAATAAGCCATTAAAGTATTCGACTGCTATTTTCTCGACCCCAACTTCATCAGTAATCCACTGTCCGGATTCATCATATAAACCGACAATCCTATTGCGAGCGCGTCGCTGCTTTGTCAGAGCATGATAAAATTTTGTATTTAAGTCACCTGATGTGTGCCACAGATTCCTGCTTTTTTGTTGCCAATAATCCCCTTCTTCCTTGTACGCTTCCTGAAGTTTCCGATTCACCTCTACTATTTCCTCTTGGGATCTTGTAGTATCTGTTTGAATGTCCTCAAGAGCTCTTTGTAGGTCTGCAATCTTATCCCTTCCAAACGGGGCATTAAGTTTTCGCCAGGCTGCTATTTCATGTCGACAATTACCAATTCTTTTTATAACCGTACCCATGCTATCTATTTCAGATCCTTTCCAGCCACAGGTGATAGATTCCACAAAACCTTCCTGCCCCAACCATCTCTTGTCGAAACGAAATTGCCTTCGTTTATTATATACTTTGTCCTCTAGGCTAGCTATAATTGGTCGATGATCTGACCCAATCATTCCCAAATATTCTGTAGACGAGCAAGGAAATAAAGTATGCCAATCTTCATTTGCCAAGGCACGATCGAGCCGACATTTGACCATTTCTTTTCCCCTTCTGCCTTGCCAGGACATTTGGTTTCCCCTAGCCGGAAACTCCACAAATCCACAATTTCTTATCATATTGTTGAAATCTAGAAAGGATCCAGCACTACGTAGCACGCCTCCTTGTTTTTCATGATTACCCGTGATCTCATTGAAATCCTCGATTATGAACCAAGGATCAGTTCTGGATATACCAAACCTTGTTAATCGTTCCCATACTTGACCTCTGTGTTGTTGGATCGGGTCGCCATATACAAATGACATATAAACATGTTTCCCCAGAACTTCGGCTTCTACATCAATCATGCGATTACTCGAATATAGAACTCGAACTTGAAGTTCATTATTATAAAATAATGCTAAACCTCCACTAGATCCATTTGGTTCCATCGTTTCCAGCCTATCATATCCAAAATGAAGTTGAAATCCCTGGACAAAGGGAAATTCTTGTTTGGTCTCTGATAAGAAGAGTATATCCGGTTTATATTTACCCCATATTTCTCGTAAATAACTGATGGTATATTTACTGCCCATCCCTCTGCAGTTCCAGCTTAAGATTTTCATAATATAATATTTGTTAGATTCCGGCTTAACAAAATCGTCGAGTATAATGAAACTCTATATAACTTCATGTCTTTATGCCTACAAGTCCTGTAATCTTTCCATATTTGACTATACCCTAATCGTCTCATGACTAATTCTCTTATCATTATATGTATAATGTGCCAGATAAATTGAAATTTTCCAAACCAAACCCACCCCTGAGCTGATGGTGACGAAATCCAATAATAGAATGATGCCTGCCCAAAATGTATTATAAAGTAATGATAATGTCCCATAGTAGCCCTATGAAATTTCGTCTTGTACCTCTCTGATCCCCTTTTCCACATACCAACAAAATAGACTGCAAAGATGTTGATGAGGCATCGTCTGCATGCATTCTCGCCATTCCTTATTTGTGCAGGTTGATATCACCAGCCATTTAAAGCTCTGTAGGAGTAACGAAACAAACATCGTAGATGTGTCATGCTTCCACACTGCCATAATACTCCCATGGAAAGGGCCCTTGATGTGTACCTTCCCTTTCCTTTGGTTTAATGAGACCAAGGTCAGAAACAGAGTTACACCACCCATTATTCCTGTATTGTTACCATATCCTATAAATAGTTCCTTGTGCCAGATCGCCTTAGTCTCCCAAGAGTATCTCTCTGAGTCACCCTGAGAGTCCATCCATATCTTTGTATATTCAAAATCAAGCCTGGCAGTAAACCTACTATATAAATCTACAATTTCTACCACATATTTTTACTGCAATTTAGGTCAAATCATAATATTATTGCAATTATGAATAATTATTTTAATTGGCCAAAAACAGTCATCTCTAAAAAAAATTTAAACAAAATATCATCTCTGATTTTGAATTGGCTAGTATATGATACTGTGGATTACACTCATCTTTTTTGAACTATTTGTGGATTAAAATCTTGACCATTCATAAGTTTGATCTTGACATAGTCTTGTACCTAGGGCAAAATCCGGCCTGAAATTCTATTGGTAAGTCATCCAAAATTCCAACAAATGATCCAATCATCAGATGGCAAGAGGCAACCAACCCATCTTGGAAGCCCTGTTTTCTTGTAATGTACCTAAATGCAAATCTTATCACAATAAATTCTTCAAATATTGATACCTAAATACATATGTTCAGTTATCTTCGAATATTCATTCGGGTTCGGATATTACCCGTTCGGGTTTAGATATCCAATATCTCCTAATTTAATACCCGTTCGGGTATTTTGCTATTTCAGTTCGAATTTCGGTTCGAGTTTTATGGATCGGATTCCTATACAGGTTCGGGCATGGGGTAAAATGGTCAGCCATATATAAAATAATGATATGAAAAGGCTGTCATTTGGGATTATTTTAGACAAGTTAATCAATAATTCATTGTCGAGTGTTGGTATTCAAAACTTTGGGGTCCTAGTATTTATAAAAACCTGAAATCGTAAATAAGAAGGCTTCTCTATCACCTCTGTCAAGTAATAAGCGCCAAAAGTATCTGCAACATTTATTCTAAATAAACTCTACCAACATGGACCCATCACCAATAGCACCATGCCACCATCCTACATCCGACCAAAACGCAATACTCATAAAATCAAATGTAATACTCCATTAGGATTAATATAACGACAAAAGGAAACAGAAATTGCCAATTAAAGAACATCAATGTCTCTAACCACGTTTTCTGTTTTATAACTTA
Source organism: Moricandia arvensis (assembly GCA_905132765.1). Lineage (NCBI taxonomy): Eukaryota > Viridiplantae > Streptophyta > Magnoliopsida > Brassicales > Brassicaceae > Moricandia > Moricandia arvensis. The sequence goes on along the minus strand of CAJHQP010002284.1, from coordinate 29,371 downwards.
TATTTAATTTAAACATTTTTTTCTCCATGTAATTATTTAGGGGGTAGGCAAATGTGTCGGTGCTTCTAATATAAAAACCCGGCTCTGATCGTCCAAACAACGACCATCTCTCATCTCCCACAGATCAGAAACTTGTCCTCCAATCTTCTTTCTCTATCTCCAATGGCAATAGAAACCTTAACCGTCACCACCGTGCGAAACCATGACGAGACAACAAAGACAGAGTCAACAGAGTTCGAGAAGAATCAGAAACGGTACAAAGACCTGATCCCCACGTTTCCTCATGCAAAAGGCTGGAGGCCGAAAGAACCCCTCATTGGGTACGGTGGTTATTGGTGGATACAGAGTTACCTTGAAGGTTCCCTTTACGCGCAAGAGTTCTTCCAAGCACGACCCAGTGACTTCCTCATCTGTAGCCACCCAAAGACAGGTACCACTTGGCTCAAATCACTAGCATTCACAATCGCCAATCGTTCACGCTTCGACCATTCCACTAACCCTCTCCTAAAACGTATCCCTCACGAGCTTATTCCTTACATTGAGATGGAGTTCGCTTTGTACCCTCACATTGATGTTATCAAAGACAAACGAAACACTCTCTTCGCAACTCATATGCCTCACGAGTTATTACCCGAGTCGGTTTCCAAGTCGGGTTGTAAGATGGTTTACATCTGGAGAGACCCGAAGGACACTTTCATCTCCATGTGGAATTTCTTCCAAAAGCAAAGGTCAACATGTGGCCCGCTCAATAGTCTTGAGGAGTCTTTTGATATGTTTTGTCAAGGCATTTCTTGGTACGGTCCTTATCTTGATCATGTCTTGGCATACTGGAAAGCTCACCAAGAGAATCCAGATCAGATGTTGTTCCTTAACTACGAGGCTTTGAGTGCTGATCCTTTGCCTTATGTGAAGAGATTGGCTGAGTTCATGGGTTATGGATTCACAGTTGAGGAAGTGAAGAATGGGGTTGTTGAGAAAGTTGTGAATCTTTGCAGCTTCGAGACGTTGAAGAATCTTGAATCTAACAAAGGAGATAAGATGAGAGAAGATCATCCTGCTACTTATGCAAACAGCGCATTTTTCAGGAAAGGAAAGCCCGGAGATTGGGAAAATTATCTGACTCCAGACATGGCAGCTCGTTTGGATGGAATAATGGAAGAGAAATTCAAGGGTACTGGTCTGCTTGAAAATGGTAAATGAGCTAGCTCTTGTTCGGGGGGAATGACTGATCCTTGCCTGCATGTTTAAAGCATATGTTTGTTCCTTTTGTCATGCTTATTCTATTTGATGAATAAAATTTGTTTCTGTTTCATTTCAATGTATTATCTCGGAATAAAGGAATTGGCTTTGCATGGGAGAACTGCCAAATCATGAATAAAATATTGTCGTATGTTCCATTTTGTAACTAAATATTTAAATTTTGAAATTTCTTAAATATTACACATGTTTAATTTTTGACGAGATCATATATTAACCAAATATTACACATGTAATTCTTTTTTTGGAAACTCCACTATTAGGATGCAAGGTGAAGAGTTTCAGTTCCATATAAATGATGTGAACGCACAATGTAACCATTGAGATGACATGCATCACACTCAACATATGGTGCGATTATACATATTTCAGAAGCATAACTGGTTGATCCCAATTGCTTTTCTTAAACAATACTGCAATTGTAAACAGCAAGGCTTCTCTAACTCCTCTTAGGTTCTCTTGGTTTGATCATCCTCTGTCAAGTAAGCACCTAGAGAATCTGCAACATGTATGCTAAATATCGATGCCATCATGAAACCGTCAACCATGGCACCATCGTACATTGTGGCTGATGCATCCATCAAATTAATAGCTGAACTTGAGATCGATCCAACACCTTACTCAGCCAGCCAAGACAACAACTGAGATGTATGTGCGCTAAAAATGTCATACTTGCAAATCAGGAGGGTTTTCACTATGAAACCAATTTCCATGGATTCTATACTCAACAAGTTTTTTGTCCAAGTGGAATCATCCCAAAAGCTATTCGTTCCAGAAAGATATAAAATTTACAAATATGAGGTTTTTTAGCCCATCCATCTACGAGTATTAGATTTTAGAAGTGGATTCAAGCTTAATGAAGAAGCGCCATGAACCAAAGATAATCATTGAATTCAAAATGGATCTCCCATCTTTCCAGAAATTCCAAAAATCAGAGGAAATGACACAAAAATCTGGAGATATGATTAATTTCTAAACCGACCAAACCGAACAGTTTATGAAAAGATTTGACAATATTCCGGTTCAATCATTTCCAAACCAAGTTCACTCGACCAAAAGACTATTCACTCAAACCAATAATTCCAGTAGACAATCCAACAATTCAGGAGAAAATATCATCATCTTGGCATGGACCATCAACCATAGGATCATGAGGATCTACACTTTACCACACATGCTTTATTTGGAGTTTCCTGCGTTAAAACTCTAACAGCTCTTCTCCATTCATTTATGGACGTGATCATCACCTTACAAGCAATAAAGAAGATCCCAAGAGATTTTAACTACCCTTTAAAAAACCGTTCATGTTCAAAATTACTCAAGCTCCTCTCTCCAAACCAAAATTCAACAACGGTTAAATTTTTATTTAGTTACTATGTTTGATTTCTTTCTTATTTCTATCTTTTTAGAATGTTAGTGAATCATGTAAAGAGCTATATACTCATTTATTCTTTTGTAAAAACCACATTTTAATCAACCAAGTTTATAAAAGTTTTTTAGGAAAGAAAGTCTTTGAATAAAAATAAATTGGTATTTAGGATTCAAAATATTACTTTTTTTTCTATTTATTTCGTGAATCTAATTTGTTTGTGCAAATCAAACATACTTAGTACACAGATTGGGAGAATCAGTCATCCCCTTAGATTGAGAGAGTCAATCATCTATCCATCAGTTCCATCTAATCTACCGGCAAAGCTTGAGAGTGTTATACAACTAGCAAACCAAGCTCTATTCCTTCCATTATCTGACCATCTTTCTCATCTTATCACTTTCTTACTCTCCGATTACTTCTTAATACATTCATATTTAATAAGATTTTTATTTGTTTCAGGTTATCAAGTTAGATTCCAGCCATATCGACTAATCGGCAAAATCTTTAGTCGATCCGATTTAAGCCTCCATCAACCATCTAGGTGACCCAGATTCTGGGATGTATCAGTGACCAAATCGACATACTCATAAATGTAATAAGATCCAGATCCGGTCCTCGGTACAAACACATGAAGCATGTGGTTAGTGGCTAGCTCCCAGTCTATTTTTACACTATCTTTTAATGAGAGCATGTATTACAAAAACTGTAATGTTTTATAACGCTTTTATGTTCTCTTCGCTTCTTCTTATTTTCTTAACACGAAATATAGTAATTAAGATTAACATATCAACAAAATCTAGACTATAAATCCCTATTAAAATTTTGCCCTTAATTTTGAAGCTATTTACAATAATATGTCACTCCTTATATTTAGATTTTTAAAAAAATTATTTAAATTGATAAAACAATTAATCTAGGTAACATACCAAAAATAAATAACATAGAATCTATTTTCTCTATATTTTTCCAAAAGTATCTACTATATTTATAATCTTAAAAAATATTTACATCAATTTTTTAAACTGTATCCACCATAACTTTTTTATATTATAGTTTGAGAGTATTATTATTTTGCAAGACAACACTAAACTAAAAATTATCTATTTTTATTTTAAATTAGTGAAAAATTATTAAGTTCAAAATATTTGAAAATGAAATTTCAATACATAAAATTGATATTATAAATATATCAAAAATACCTGAATATGTAAATAAATATCTTAAAAACAATTTATAAATATGTATAAAATCATGTAACTTAACATATAAATAAGATTTATTTGAGAATTTATTAAAAATATATTCACAACAAAATATTCAATATACTCTCTATCATGAAAAATTATATCCAATTTCAAAACATTGAAAATCATTTAAAATAGCGGAAGATATGTCAAATAGACAAATTATACAATTTGATTCTCATATGTATATTTACATAATATTTTAGATACGGGTTATTTATGGGTCATTAGATCTATCAGTTCAACCAAAAGTCTAAAAAACTAGTTGAAACTGAGATATAATAATAGAAGAATTTTAAAATTATTATTTTAATAAAAAATTATAAATTCATGCAAATTCATAATGGTCATTAAAAAATTTCCAAGATTTGAAAGTGTTGATCAAAATCTATTGGACAAAGGCAACCGTCAACTTTTATTGTTGCTTGTACTATAAAAAGCTGACTTTGTCCGAACAACGGCCATTTCTCATCTCCCACAGATCAGAAACACAAGTCCTCCAATGGCAACAGAATCCGTAACAGACACTACCGTGCTAAACCATGACGAGACCGAGACAGAGTCAACAGAGTTTGAGAAGAATCAGAAACGGTACAAAGACCCAATCCCCACGTTTCCTCACGTGAAAGGCTGGAGGCCAAAATCTCCCCTGATTGGGTATGGCCCTTGAAGGTTCCCTTTACCCGCAAGAGTTCTTCCAAGTACGACCCAGTGACTTCCTCATCTGTAGCTACCCAAAGACAGGTACCACTTGGCTCAAATCACTAGCATTCACAATCGCCAATCGTTCACGCTTCGACCATTCCACTAACCCTCTCCTAAAACGTATCCCTCACGAGCTTATTCCTTACATTGAGATGGAGTTCGCTTTGTACCCTCACATTGATGTTATCAAAGACAAACGGAACACTCTCTTGTAATAACTCATATGCCACATGAGTTATTACCCAATTCGGTAGTGAAGTCGGGTTGTAAGATGGTTTACATCTGGTGAGACCCCAAGGACACTTTCATCTCCATGTGTACTTTCTTCCAAAAGCAAAGGTCAGAATATGGCCCACTCAATAGTCTTGAGGAGTCTTTTGATATGTTCTGCCAAGGTATTTCTGGGTATGGTCCTTATCTTGATCATGTCTTGGCATACTGGAAAGCTCACCAAGAGAATCCAAATCAGATTTTGTTCCTTAACTACGAGACTCTGAGTGCTGTTCCTTTGCCTTATGTGAATAGATTGTCTGAGTTCATGGGTTATGGAAGAATGGGGTTGCTGAGAAAGTTGTGAATCTTTGCAGCTTTGAGACGTTGAAGAATCTTGAATCTAACAAAGGGGATAAGGTGAGAGAAGACTGTCCATCTTCTTATACAAACAGCGCGTTTTTCAGGAAAGGAAAGCCCGGAGATTGGAAAAATTATCTGACTCCAGATATGGATGGAATCATGGAAGAGAAATTCAAGGGTACTGGTTTGCTTGAAAATGGTAAATGAGCTAGTTCTTCTTTTTTTTTTTTTTGGGAGGGGGAGGGGAACGACTGATCCTTGTTATGCTTGATTAAAGTATAAGTAAGTTTGCTCTTTTCGTCAATTTGATTCTCTATGTACTACGTTACATATTGGATGAATAAAACTTGTGTCTGTTTCGATTTTAATGTACTGTCTATAGAAAAAAGGATAGTCTCGATCCTCTGCAACTTGTGTTTTTTTATATTCATGATCATCTGAAGCATATCTGTGGACTAGGGGAAAATTAGATCCGCATTTTGCGTTAATGTATTAGTTCAAGATTTATATATTAATTTTGAAGCCATAGAAGCAAGGTATTCCAGCCCTTATAGGAAGCCATAGAAGTAACGCCGGTATCCCTTGCTATAAGAAGCCTTAGACGATTCTATTAATTTTAAAATCATGTTATTACAAAGTATGAAAATATAATAGACGATTCTACAACTGACAATTCTAATTAACTTATGAGAATTTACCGCTAATTGCATCAACTTATAAATATATATTTAATACACAAATATAAAAACGATCTAAAATATATTTCTATCGTACATTTTATAATAATAGAATATGTTATATTAAAAAAATTATAAAAACTTTAAATTTATATATAAAATTTAAAGGTTGCTATCCTAGATCCAATAAAATTATTGAGCTGGTCGTCATTATAATCATAACTTGAGACCTTTCCCTCGTTATAAATAAGATGATACAAATTATAGACAATAGTGTAAGTTACAAATTATAAAATAAGTAGAAGGTAAAAGATCTACCCTACTTAAATTCAAATATGCAATTAATATCATTTTGAAATATTTTTATGTAGTGATAGCAGGTCAGATCAAACACAATCTCCTTTGCAAACACCAAGTGTTGAGATGAGTTTCTTCTTTGATTTTTCTTTTTAATTTTAAACGTTCATATATCACCTAAAACCATGAGATTTTATTTTTATTTTAATAGCTAGAAAAATCCACCCAAACAATTTAAAATCACTTAAAATATTAAAACTTCACAACTTAAAATATTTTCAATAACAGTGGATTTCAGAGTATTTTATGAAATTTCAAGTTTAATAACAGTGAATTTTAAATGAGTTTTTGAGATTCAAGTTTGAATAACAGTAATTTTGTCATTTTTATACAAATCACCTAAAATTCTCAAATGAATACATCCCTCATATTTTTTGTATAAACTAAGTATTTGTTATAACCAAAATCTCCAAGTAATTATGCTGTTGCTTAAATACTTGTTCATATTTTGTATAGTTTATATTATAAGTAAAATAACTTATTTTATTTTAATAAAACTGAAAATTATAGTTTAGTTATTAGCTCTAGTTTATAGTTTATACCTCCTATCCTGCTCAGCTGCCATTTTCCGCTTTGCCTATCACAACATAAGCCAGCCTATTTTATACTATATTTTTGATGTGGCTAGTGGCTAGTGGCCAGTCTATTTTTATACTATAATTTTGATGAAAGTGACATTATTAAAAATTGAAATGATTAGGAGGCAGATCATTCACTGGACAATCTATCTGATCCGATCAGAATTAGGATTAATATAATGAACGAAAAAAGAAACGATTTAAAAACGAACGTCAATGTCTATCTTGTCCCAACAGCAACCATCTCTCATCTCCCACAGATCAAAATTAAACATGTCCTCCAATCTTCTTCCTCAATCTCCAACGGCAACAGAGGCTGTAACCTACACTAGCGTGCCACACCATAACGAGACAGAGTCAACGGAGTTCGAGAAGAATCAGAAACGGTACCAAGACCTGATCTCCACGTTTCCTCATGCAAAAGGATGGATGCCGAAAGACCCCCTGATTAGGTACGGTGGTTATTGGTGGATACAGCGCTACCTTGAAGGTTCCCTTTACGCGCAAGAGTTCTTCCAAGCACGACGCAAGGACTTCCTCATTTGTAGCTACCCAAAGACAGGTACCACTTGGCTCAAATCACTAGCATTCACAATCGCCAATCGATCACGCTTCGACGATTCCACGAACCCTCTCCTAAAACGTAACCCTCACGAGCTTATTCCTTACATTGAGATTGAGTTCGCTTTGTACCCTCACATTGATGTTATCAAAGACAAACAGAACACTCTGTTCGCAACTCATATGCCACATGAGTTATTACCCGATTCTGTAGCGAAGTCGGGTTGTAAGATGGTTTACATCTGGAGAGACCCGAAGGACACTTTCATCTCCATGTGGAAATTCTTCCAAAAGCGAAGGTTAGAAGAAGGCCTGGTCAAGAGTCTTGAAGAGGCATTTGATATGTTCTGTAAAGGTTTATCTATATACGGTCCTTATTTTGATCATGTCTTGGCGTATTGGAAAGCTCACCAAGTGAATCCAGATCAGATTTTGTTCCTTAACTACGAGATTTTGAGTGCTGATCCTTTGCCTTATGTGAAGAGATTGGCTGAGTTCATGGGTTTTGGGTTCACAGTTGAGGAAGAGAATGATGGGGTTGTTGAGAAAGTTGTGAATCTTTGCAGTTTCGAGACGTTAAAGAATCTTGAATCTAACAAAGGGGATAAGGTGAGAGAAGATCGTCCTTCTCCTTATACAAACAGCGCGTTTTTCAGGAAAGGAAAGCCCAGAGATTGGGAAAATTATCTGACTCCAGACATGGCAGCTAGTATGGATAGAATCATGGAAGAGAAATTCAAAGCTACTGGTCTGCTTGAATGACTGATCCTTGTATGCTTGATTAAAGTCTAAGTAAGTTTGCTCTTTTTCACTTTGATTCTCTATGTACTACATTACATATTGAATGAATAAAACTTGTTTTTGTTTCGATTTTAATGTATTGTCTATAGAAAAAAGGAATTGGCTGTGCATGATATGGTGCATGAATGTATTGATTTGCATCATTGCATGATAGTCTCGATCTTCTGCAACTTGTGTTTTTATATTCATATACATATATGATCATATGAAGTAGATCTGTGGACTATAGGAAAATTAGACCCGCAATTTGCGTTAATATAAGCATGATTATCGGGGGTATTTACCCCACTCTCAGCTTTATAATAATAAAAATATATAAAAATGCAGGAGAAATAAAAGTGAAAGAAACTTATTTTACAGGTGGTTTACTCTAATCAGTGCCGGCTTAAGACTATGATCAGTGCGGGTAGCTTAAGATGAATTTTTATCGTAATATAAAATAAGTCTCTTAACTTTTAATTAAGAAAAACGAAGAAACATCTTTTAAATATGAGATTTAAGAGACGGTTTGTAATTTTTCTTAGTTAAAAGTTAAGAGACGTATAAAAAAACGTATTATCATGCTCTAAAAGGGACAATTATATCATACACATATAAAAAGGATCTAAAATATATTTTATATACATATGTTTATGATTTTATCATAAATTTTATAATAATGAAAATTAATAAAAAAAATATGAAAGAAAGTGCATAGAAGTTCTCAAATTACAATTTTAGAGCATCCTCGATAGGCGGTTTTAGCTCTAAATTTCTTAAAATACATATATGTTTATGTATATATTTATATTAATATTTAATTATAAGATTTTTAATTCTAAGGAAAACTCAACCCAACAATTTTATGCAAAGAACTTTGGGATGACGAAACATTTTAATGCTAGCAAGAAAGAGATCAGAAAACTTCTTGTTAAGAAATTCTTTTAGAGAAACTTGCTTTGGTAGAAGCGAAAAAGAATCCACTTGAAAGAATTGTGCTCAGCGATGAAAACATTGCAAAAACAAAAACAAGACACACAGAGATGAGAAAACTTAATGTTGGAGGAAGAAGACGACTTCCTGAAAAGTATACTTGCAGCAGACGTGAGGATTACATGTGGGAACGGGGTAGACTTCAATGGATAAATATCAGGGTTGGTGTTGGATGTGGAGAGTCTTCTCTTCAAGAATCTGGTGAATGAGATTTTGCATGTTTAAACTAGCCGTCTGCAAGCATTGTCGGTAAGATAAAGAACACTTTTTTTCCTTCTGAGCAATATAGATATGTTTTAGTAAATGTTATTGTACAAAAACCACCAAACCAGCTCCAAGATATGTTTGGGCATTACATTTATTCAGAGACAAGGACAGTACATAGGTTATGTGAAACAAAGCATGAGTTTTTGAAAATAGGGATGTGGCACCACTAACTGTGGTTTTACCACAACAAATTCTTCGCCTTGTAGATGAAAGCATCAACCATATAGAACCAGAATCTGCTCCAAGGAGAGTCAAATGTGAGAGATGAGAATATTCCGAGAAGTATTGTCACATAAGCTGCAGCGAAACTCCAGTAGAATGATACCATGTCGATTTGGCTCTCATCATCATCCTTCACTCCATAATCTGGTACTTGAAAGTGACTGTTGTCGCAGCTTCTGTTGATTTGTTGTCCACAGAGACGATGATTCCCCAAGAAACTTTTAGTCTCAAAGGTATTGAACTGTCTTCCCTGGGGAATGGCTCCTGATAAGTTGTTAAACGAGACATTAAAGACTGCGAGGCTGCTCAGCTCTGTGAGTTCTTGTGGGATTCGGCCTTGTAATCTGTTGAAGGAAAGATCAAGGCTTTCTATGTTCTTGAGACCTGAAAAGCTTTCTGGTATCACTCCTGATAAACTGTTGTGAGAGAGATTGAGAACTTGTAGTTCTAGAAGACCCCCAAGCTTTAATGGGATCTCACCACTCAGCTCATTTTCTGAGAGATCCAGTCCAAACAATAATCTGAGATTTCCACCCATGTAGGAGTCATAACGGTTTTTTGTGGCAAACTGAATTTTAATCAGGATGGTTGGTGCGGATGTCAATATAAACGGACTAAGCACAATAAGGGATTTGAAATATATACCGTACATTTGTTTTACACCAAAGTCCTTCTGCGGAGAAAAATCGTCGAAGAAAAACGAACCCGCGGTAGAAGTGCCGTATTCATAATCATAGAATGTATCATGTCCCTCATAAGAAAAAGATTTATTGCTGATGCATGAAGGTATGGACCCATTCAATCTGTTGCTGGCAAGATCAAGAAGTTGTATCGTTCTTAGGCCACACAACTTGCGAGGAATAAAACCTGTTCAAATCATTCCCCCGAAGAAGAAGAGTATGGGTGTTTTGGGCGTTGGTGAACTCTGGAATGTTCCCAGACAATCTGTTATTCCTCAGATCAAGTACTGAGACATTTGTTAGCAAAGTGTCTGGAATAACCCCCGATAAATTGTTATTTTGAAGGAGTAATACTACCGGCGTTCTGGAATTGATGTGCGAAGGTATCCCACCTTCCAACATATTTGTAGAGAGGTCCAATAGCTTAGGACTAGACATGCTGCCAAAAATAGAAATAGGTATCTCACCTTCCAACCTATTGTTGGAAATCAGTAAAGAAGATAATAAAAGTCCGCCAATCCAGCTTGGAATAACACCTGTGAGATTGTTGTATGAAATGTCAAGCAGATCCAAGAATTCCAAGTTCCGCAAACCTTCTCCTATCTTTCCTGTAAATCTATTGTTATCCATAGAAAGCTCCCTTATAGGTGTAAATTTGACTGACTCCGGAAACACCTCTCCACTTAGTTTGTTATGTGACAGCGTTAAGAAAACCATGGAATAACAACCCATAAAAAAACTTCCTGTTAGCTCCCCGTGGAAGCTGTTGTGAGATATATCCAGAAACATAATATTTTTCATGTCACCAAGAGAAGATAGCAGATTGCCTTGAAAACCGTTGTTAGCGAGTTTCATATACACTAAATGAGGAAGTGCCAATGAAACGTTCTCAGGAAAGAGATGATTGAATTCATTATATGACACATCGAGGAGAGGCAACCTATGAGCAGAGTTTGGTAGCTGGAATCTCGTAAATGAATTCTGTTGTAGAAACAAAACTTCGAGTTTCGTATTGTTTTCCAATAGCCATTGAGGAAAAAATCCTGAAATGCTATTGTCAGAAAGATCAACGTGACTCAAATCATTCTGGTGTAGGAGAAAATGAGGAACCTTTACCAAGTTGCAAGATGATAGTTCAATAACACTCATTTGAAAATTTGGCTTCCAAGAACTTCCAGACTCTACCTGAAGTGATTTGGATGTTGAACCAAGTTTGAACACCCTCAGCTCGGAGAGGTTCGCAAGCGAACCAAGTGAGAAGATTCCTTCAAAGTGGTTTTCAACCAATGATAAGTACTTGAGGGATTCGAGGTTACTGAATGAAAATGGTACGTTCCCAGTCATTTGGTTCGATGAGAGATCAAGAACTCTAAGTCCGCTCAAGCTAGTTAAGCATAAAGGAAACTGACCAACTAGTTTGTTTCCACTGAGATCAAGCTCTTGTATATTTTTCATTTGGCAAATCCCTACAATGATCAAAAGCCAAAAAAAAAAAAAAAAAAATTATACACATGAATAAACGTCAATTCACCCACCAGATTTACTGGAGTAGCTAAGGATTTAGTCTTGCCTTGCAATTCTATTGAGCCTGAAAATTTATTACCACTCAAATCCAGAGCTTTCAGTTTCGTCAAGGCTGATAACACTGCCAAAAGACAAAGCCAACACAAGGGTGAGCACCTTTACCTACGCACATGATGATCTCAAGGATGACACAAGCCAAAGAAAGTTATTTGGACAGTAGTTTAAGCTACCTCGTATTGGTATGGAGCAATTAAATTCATTTTCACTCAGGTCCAGCAATTCTAAGTTTGTCAATACTTGAAGCTCTAAAAGGGAGTTAAACATAAATAAGAATGTTACAAACTGGATGTAAGTTATATAATGTTAAACCATATAAAATTGAGTAGATTGAAGATGTTAGGTTTATACTCGATTTCAACTTTGATCAACGGATTGTTAACGTACGTTCTTGTTTGTTTGATTTGCAGGAAATGAAAAACACAAGCAAGATTTGTTCACCCGGACTTCGTTGCCTACTGTCCGGGGAGAGACGATGCTCTCAACAGATCACTATCACTCAGGAATCAACAATACAGAGTCTCGAAAGCTTACAACACAATAAGAGATGGATCTCACCGAACAAATGTGCCAAGCTTTCTCTGAAATACACTCCAGGTAATCAGATTCTCCTTTGGAAGAGCTCACGATCGGAACTTCACCGTCGCCGTCGCAATATCTCCCGAGATAAGACTCTCTCTCTCTGCTGATTCTCTTTCTCTGTGTTTTTGATCGTAACGTCCTTAACAGAATCTTCTGTTAGGCAATATATCTTTAGGAAGACGATGACAGCTTTTGTTTCTATTGAAACTGCATCGTTTTGCTAACAGGCCTCCATATTTCTTGTTTTCAGGTCGAGCCCAAGAGAAGCCCATACTAACCAACCTTCTCCTGCACATAACACGGCACAGGCCCAGACCCAACAAGAAGAAAGTGACAAACACTCACAATCTCCACCTTTGTCTTTTCTTTTGTCGGAAGCTCTTCTCTCTCTCTCCTGCGAACCATGGAAACCTAGTTATCCCTGTAACAGCTCACCGTCGAAATTACCTCCGACGACTCCACCTCAACCGGTCAGCTGAACAACTCTTTGATAGCAAACCAGCTCCTGTTCATGTATCCTCTTCCTTCCACTTCCTACGACTTCAACCAGTCGATCTTCTCAGATCCACTTCAGAAAACCAAGATAAGTGAAGATCCACACTCTTATCTTCTTTAATCTGTCTTCTGACACTGAAAACTCACAACCACCTGAACCTCTTTCAGGTACCGACAAACGAACAACCACTGACCTTCATTAATCTTCATGCATGTAGTAGATCTCTTCAACCAGAGCCCTTGCAAGTTCATGGCAAGTCATTTGTGGACTCTTTAACTCCTGTTTATCCGTATTTGACCATACGAAACTCATGTCGATTTTAAACTTTGAGCCTTTAACCAGACTCACTCTTATCTTTCTTTGCGAGGTAACCAAACCGACACAGCTACCCCCAGCTCCACCAAACCAAATCAGGCGAGGATCTTGGCCAGCTCCAGACCTTTCTGAAATGCCGGACCAGGTAAACACTTGGTTAAAAAATCAGCTGCATTTAGAGTCGTATGAACCTTGACTAGATCAATAGATCCTTCACGAACTTTGTCTCTGATAAAATGATACTTAGTATCTATATGTTTAGTCCTTCCATGATGAACCGCATTATTAGCCAAGCATATCGCACTCTGTGAATCACATAGCAGCTTGTAACTCTTGAGATTGAAACCCAATTCATTGCATATCATCATTAACCATTTACCCTCCTTAGCTGCTTCAGTGAGAGCCATGTACTCAGCTTCTGTGGTTGACAACGCAACTACAGACTGAAGTGTGGCTCGCCAACTGACAGTGTTACCTCCAACCTGAAAAATGTATGCTGAAACAGACCTTCTGTGATCCAAATCTGAACTGTAGTCTGAATCACTATAGCCAACTATGTTGAACTCATCCTGCTTAGTGAAAGTTACACAAATATTCAACGCACCCGTTAAGTATTTGAAAACCCATCTAACTGCATCCCAATGAACCCTTCCTGGCTGTGACATGTATCTGCTGATCAGACAAATTGCATATCCCAAATCAGGCCGTGATCCTATCATGGCATACATCAGACTACCAACTGCACTTGCATACGGAATCTTGTCCATGTAGCTAGTTTCTTCTTTTATTTCAGCATCTGTCAATTTCATGAGCTTGTGTTGAGAACTAACAGGGGTAACAACTGGTTTTGCCCCTTCCATATTGAAAATTTTAAGTACTTGTCTTAAGTACTTTTCTTGTGACAGCTTTAACACTCCCTTCTTTCTGTCTCGTATAATATCCATCCCTAGAATACGAATTGCCTTTCCCAAATCCTTCATCTCAAATTCTGACTTCAAGCTTTCCTTAAGGTTTCTTATCTTCTTCACATCCTTAGATGCTATTAACATATCATCAACATAAAGCAGCAAGAACACCTTGTCAACCAAATCCTTTCCTTTGAAGTATACGCACGGGTCATGGACACTCTGATTGAAACCTTGTCCTTTCATGAACTCATCAAACCTTTGATTCCATTGTCTAGGAGACTGTTTCAAACCGTATAGAGATTTCCTGAGTAGACAGACCTTAGATTCTTTTCCACTTTCAATAAACTCCTCTGGTTGATTCATATAGATTTCCTCATCTAGAATACCATGTAGAAAAGCAGTTTTTACATCTAGCTGCTCTAGCTCCATATCGTAATTCACAACAACTGATAGTATCAGGCGGATGGAAACATGTTTCACTACCGGTGCAAATACTTCATTGTAATCAATGCCCTCTATCTGTGTGAACCCTTTAGCAACAAGCCGTGCTTTAAACCTCGGTGGTTCAACCCCTGGAATACCTTCCTTGTACTTAAAGATCCATTTGCACCCAACAACTTTCTTCTTTCCTGGTTTTTCAACTATCTCCCACGTGTGATTCTTAGCCAAAGAGTCTATCTCTTCCTACATAGCTATCTTCCAATACTTCCAGTATTTACTCCTCTTAGCTTCAGAAACAGTTCTAGGTTCCTCTATCTGAACATCTTGAGCACATATCAACGCATAAGCTACCACATAATCGCTCCCTTCCTCATACATCGAAGGTTTCTTTATAACTCTCTTAGCCCTGTCACGAGCCAAAACATAGTGCACGGTAATGCGCGGTAGTACTTAGGGATCGAATCCACAAGGACCAAGGTTACACTATGAAACTTTGAGAGTAAAGTCAAGCTAGAACATATATGAGGGGTTTTGTTGTTTGTTTGGTTGTCACACTTGCTAATGATTTAAATTGATTTATGATTAAAAGGTGTTAGGCATTGGGTGATTCTCGGGAAATACAATTACCATGAAACAAGTATTAATCAAGGAATATGATTTAGAACCGTTCTTGAACTCAAACAACTTCAAATAGTTTAGCCTACTCTCGCAGTACTAAACCCTATGTTATAGAATTTCAAATATCAACTCTCGCCATATTCATAATCCTAAACATGCATTCTTAACAGGTTCGATATGTTCACAAAGTCTATAACAACAACTCTCGTTGGTTACAGAACTCTGCTCATCTAGATTCTTTTCGGGATTTTAACTATCACTTTTGGTGTGTTAATTTCCTATTAATCATGAACTAGGTGTACCTTCTAATTCAAGCATTAAGATTAATTTAGATGAAGAACCAAATGATTATTTTCCCTTGATTAACACATTAGTTTTGAGTGATTCATGGATTCCCTTGAATCACCTTAGCCTAACTAATAGATTACTCACACATATTAATTGAAACACAAGACATAATAGATTTCATAAAAGCAATAGAGTAAAGGGATTTAGAAAGCTTCTCTAGGAAGAGAAAGAGTTTCTCTTCAAGTATTCGATGAACTTCAAACTTCAAACTTCAAATATAACTTCAAACTTCAACAACAACAAGAATTTAAATTAAGAACAAGAATAAAACTAAGATAGATGTAGAATAGATTGTGTTGTGATGGGATGAGAGTGAGATGAGATTGGATGATTTGGGATGGGATGCAACCCCTCTATTTATACACAGGTGAAGGCCTCCAAAAGCTCCAGACATAATAATGAAAGGTGAGTTGGTGTAGCTGTCAAGTGGAGTTCTTGGTGAAGTGGGATTGGGTTGGTGAAGTTGGTGGCCGCGGGACGTCAATCGATCGATGCATTTTTGGATGAAAATGCATCGATCGATGCATGATGGTACGATTTTGGAGTTTGGTTCAATCGATCGATTTTGTTGTACAATCGATCGATCACTTTAGCTCGGCTTCTTCCGCAGTTATGCATCGATCGATGGGTTTTTATAGTAAAACGCCATCGATCGATTGGACTTTGTGATTTGTCTTTCGGCTTGATCCGTTGTTCGTTTCTTGCTCTAACTCCTTCCGATTGGTACGGATTTCTTCGGAATTCCAGTATGTAGTTGCCAATGGTTCCTAACGCGCTTTATTACCTAATTACCTGAAACACAAACGAAAACAAGCGAATAACCGAGAAAAACATAATGAAACAGACAACTAAACACGTAAAAACCTAGATACATCAATCCCCCCAGACTTGAACATTTGCTTGCCCTCAAGCAAATATCCGACAAGAAAAACAGCTAATACCTGCAAACAACCATTTTCACCATATGTTGGTTTTAAACCACATCAGTTAGTACCAACATTTAGGAAGGATTCCACGTACTTTTACCCCATCCTTATTTCTCAACTATCTTCAAACCACAGCTTTGCAAGAAGTGTCCAAAGTTTCCACTGCCGACCTTTTTAGAATTTAAGGTGTGGTCTCATCTTGGGGATATCGATCAAAAGACTCATGGATTCTTACTCTTTCAGGCTTTTGACAACGCGATTGGTCTTTTCCGGTTCATTTCCCCTCTTTCTTCTCGCTCCACTCAGTCAATGTCTCCCTTTATTTCGAGGGTACTTGGTATTTTTTTAATTGACCGAGATTTTGGACAGGCTTCCATGATGCAAGTCTTAATGGTTGTAGCCACCAAGCCCTGATCACTTCTTTTTGACCTTTATCCTTCAAATCATACTGAGTTATGATTTATCATCATGTTTCCCAAGTTGATTTTTGTCTTGGTTTACTTCTTAAAAGTTGTAGATGATTTACTTATCTTCTTTTTCTTTTTATTGAAGGGGAAAGAGAGGGGAACCGGATTGGTATAGACTTCGTTGTTTCCTTAGTCCTGAAGAGAGATTCCGATCATGTGTATACCAAGCCCCAAGATGAGAAAATTTTGAGTAGATTGAATGGTCGGTCAGTTTGGATCCTTTGGTTACTCTTGCAAGCATGGATGTTGGTTGATCAAAGTTTTGTGGATTCTTTCCATGTTTCACAATCTGCAGTTTGTAGCTCAAAGAATGGTACTCAGATATTAGTTATTAGGTTGTTTAGGAGGCAAAGCAAAATACGAATCAAAATAAATCACACAAAACTAAAATTAAACCAAAAGAAATCCTGAAAAAGAAATAAGTAGCAGACTCAAAATGAGAGTACGATAAGTACTTCCCCCCAGACTTAGTTTACACCGTCCCTGGTGTAACCACTGAAAAATCAAATCATAAAAATGTCAAATAAAAATAGTAAATAGCGCGTAAAAGAACACTTGACCATACTGGGCGGTGGTAGCCCTAGTCCTCATCTGCGGCTCCAGATGTACCGGTGTCCTCAGTCCTCATCGCCATTTTTTTTTTTTTTTTATATATATTTTTATATATATTTGTTTTTATATTTTTTTATATTTTAAAAACAAAAATGAAATTTACTCACACTTACCAGTGGGTTGCCTCCCACCAAGCGCTTGTTTACAGTCGTTAGCTTGACTTTCGATTGACTCTTTTAACCTTGGGTCGGTTCTCCCAGGGAGACATCGTCTTCTCTTCCAGGGGGTTCAGTGTAGGCGAGGTGTGGTTTGAGGCGTTGACCGTTCTCCACAAACTTGCTTCCATCGTGACTCCATAACACAACTTCATCATAGGGTTTCACTTCTTTCTCGGGTGATGTGTTTTCACGAGTGATTGTTCCACAATAACCAGCATTCATTGAAGACTGGATCGGGTAGGAGACAGCCTTGTTGACATTGAGGAGTGTGACCTTCTTATTTGAGAAGTCAATACATGCTCCAACTGTTGCGAGAAATGGAGTTCCAAGGACCAAAGGAACTCTCTTCGTAGTTGCCATCTTTACAACTGTGAGGTCTATAGGGATCGTGCATCCTCCAATTTTCAAAGGAAAATCCTTGATGAGGCCTGTGGGGGTTGTGGAAGACGAATCCCCAAACATGAGAGAGGATGTGTTTGGCTCCATGCTTTCAATACCTAGTTTCTTCACCATTTCCATTGAGATGACATTGACATTGGCTCCACTATCCACAAGAGCATCATTCATGGTTATTTTACCAAGGGAACAAGACAGTGTGAACTTCCCTGGTGACTCTAGCTTAGGGAGAGACTTTGGTGGGACTTGTCGATCGATCATTGCTGTAGAGACGTCTAGAAGCTCCGCTACTTCTTCTTTGTGATCTAGAATGTCCTTGATGAGCATCATTTGGACATAGGCTTCTTGCATTGTATTAAGCTCTGGAAGCTTAACTCCGATGTCACTTAAGTCTTTTCTGAATTTGCAGATGACCTTCTTTTGAGCTTTAGTGATAACCTTCTTCGGATATGGGAGTTTTTCATAAGGTGATATCGTAGCTCCGACTCCAACTGGTTGCACAACCTTTTTCTCAACCTTCTCCACGGCTTGAGTATTAGCCTTGGCTACAATTTGTACCTCATCTTGCACAAGTGTAGATCCATAGAGGAGTCTTTCAATCTCGTCCACCTCTCTCACATGATCATTCAATTCATCTTTAGCAGAGATGACAACGTTGCAGTGGTCTTTTCTTGGGTTATGTTCTCCTCTTCCAGGAAGAACTCCATTCGGTCTCTGGACAGCTTCTGCGGTTTGAGCAACTTGAGTCTCCAGCTTCTTGACATGTGTGGAAAGAGATTCCCATCTGTTGTTCATGTCTTGGAATATGGTGTCGACCTTCTTGTTGATCTCTGTGGCTGATTTCTGCTGGTTGAGAATCAGCTGTTGCATCATTGCCTCAAGCTTAGATTCTTGAGCAGCCGGAACAGAGCTTCCACCGGTTTGAACTTGGGTTTGATTCTGCGGTTGGAAAGAGTTGAAGGGTTGCCCCTGTTGGTACCCTCCTTGGTTGAAGTTTGCGTTCTGGTTACGGTTTTGCCCCAAGCTTTGCCCAAATGGTCGATTCTGCCCGTAGTTTGGGTGTTGATAGATTTGCTGTCCCTGTGGGATCCTCGGTGCTTGGTTCTGTCCAAAAGCTGGTTGTTGGAATCCTCTGTTTTGTGGATAGTTCTGTCCACCAATGTAGTTCACCGCGGCTTGTTGTTCAAGGTTCTGGCCATCCACATAGTTGACAGCAGCCTGTTGATCTTGTGGCTCTTGATTGGGGAAGTAGAAAGCTTCTTTTCCATAGCTTTCAACGGCATTGACTGCCCTTTGATCTCTTTGCATAAGCATGTCGATCTTTGCGCTCATCTCTTCGAGTTTTCTGCTCTCTGAGTTCCCACCTTTCTTGATCTATCATATTCCTCATTCAGGTTACTGGAGCTTGTGGCAAGATTTTCTATCAAAGTGTAAGCTTCCTCTTGGTTCCTCGTCATGAAATCTCCATTGCTGGCTGCGTTGAGAGAGTTCTTGACATTCCAGCTTGCTCCATCATAGAAGATGTTGAGGATATGCTCGTCTGAGTATCCATGATGCGGGCACTCTCTTTGGTACTCTTTAAATCTTGCCCACGCTTCACTCACTGGTTCAGAGTCATTTTGTCTGAAGCTGGTGATCTTGCTCCTTAGGCTGGCCGTCTTCTGTTTGGTGTAGAATTTGTCCAGGAAGATGGCTCTGCATTGCTCCCATGTTGTGATAGATCCTGGAGGTAGAGATTTCAGCCATCTCATTGCTTTGTCTCCAAGAGAGAATGAGAACAGCTTGCACCGTAAATAATCAGCGGGAACTCCATTTGATCTTGTTGTGCTGCTGATCTCCTCAATGGTCTCTATATGATCCATAGGGCTTTCGGACGGGAGACCATAGAACATGCTCTGTCTGACCAGAGCTATAGTTTGAGGTTTGATCTCGTAGTCTTGCCTGTTGATCGGAGGAGGTTGTATTGCTGATCGGTTATGGTAATAGGTGTGCGGAGTGTCGACAGCTCCAATGGGGCGAGGTTGATCTCGTCTCTGTCCTGGATTAGGAAGGGGTTGGGGTTGTCTGAACACTCCGGCAGCAGCAGCAGCAGCAGCGTTTTGATCATCATCTATAGGAAGATTTTGGATGTTTTGGGGTTCACCATGCTGGTTATGTATTCCAGCCATGTTTCTTCTCCTTCTGTTGTTCTCTCTTTCTATTCTTGCAAGTTCCTCGTTAGAAACAACCGCTAATTCTTCAGAACTTCGGCTTCTCGTGTTCATATACCTGCAACACTCACAAGAAAATCAAGAAGGAGTTTATTAGTAATATCAAAAATATTTTTTTTTTTTTGTAATAGGGTTCTAGACTAGACTCCAGTCCTAGTTCCAAAGGTAACGCTATTGGTCCCCGGCAACGGCGCCAAAAACTTGATGTGCTCAGGTTTTACCACTAAAAACCAACCGCAAGTGCACGGTAATGCGCGGTAGTACTTAGGGATCGAATCCACAAGGACCAAGGTTACACTATGAAACTTTGAGAGTAAAGTCAAGCTAGAACAGATATGAGGGGTTTTGTTGTTTGTTTGGTTGTCACACTTGCTAATGATTTAAATTGATTTATGATTAAAAGGTGTTAGGCATTGGGTGATTCTCGGGAAATACAATTACCATGAAACAAGTATTAATCAAGGAATATGATTTAGAACCGTTCTTGAACTCAAACAACTTCAAATAGTTTAGCCTACTCTCGCAGTACTAAACCCTATGTTATAGAATTTCAAATATCAACTCTCGCCATATTCATAATCCTAAACATGCATTCTTAACATGTTCGATATGTTCACAAAGTCTATAACAACAACTCTCGTTGGTTACAGAACTCTGCTCATCTAGATTCTTTTCGGGATTTTAACTATCACTTTTGGTGTGTTAATTTCCTATTAATCATGAACTAGGTGTACCTCCTAATTCAAGCATTAAGATTAATTTAGATGAAGAACCAAATGATTATTTTCCCTTGATTAACACATTAGTTTCAGTGATTCATGGATTCCCTTGAATCACCTTAGCCTAACTAATAGATTACTCACACATATTAATTGAAACACAAGACATAATAGATTTCATAAAAGCAATAGAGTAAAGGGATTTAGAAAGCTTCTCTAGGAAGAGAAAGAGTTTCTCTTCAAGTATTCGATGAACTTCAAACTTCAAACTTCAAATATAACTTCAAACTTCAACAACAACAAGAATTTAAATTAAGAACAAGAATAAAACTAAGATAGATGTAGAATAGATTGTGTTGTGATGGGATGAGAGTGAGATGAGATTGGATGATTTGGGATGGGATGCAACCCCTCTATTTATACACAGGTGAAGGCCTCCAAAAGCTCCAGACATAATAATGAAAGGTGAGTTGGTGTAGCTGTCAAGTGGAGTTCTTGGTGAAGTGGGATTGGGTTGGTGAAGTTGGTGGCCGCGGGACGTCAATCGATCGATGCATTTTTGGATGAAAATGCATCGATCGATGCATGATGGTACGATTTTGGAGTTTGGTTCAATCGATCGATTGTGTTGTACAATCGATCGATCACTTTAGCTCGGCTTCTTCCGCAGTTATGCATTGATCGATGGGTTTTTATAGTAAAACGCCATCGATCGATTGGACTTTGTGATTTGTCTTTCGGCTTGATCCGTTGTTCGTTTCTTGCTCTAACTCCTTCCGATTGGTACGGATTTCTTCGGAATTCCAGTATGTAGTTGCCAATGGTTCATAACGCGCTTTATTACCTAATTACCTGAAACACAAACGAAAACAAGCGAATAACCGAGAAAAACATAATGAAACAGACAACTAAACACGTAAAAACCTAGATACATCAGATATCAACTCCCCCAAACTTGTTCTTTACTTGTCCACAAGTAAACTTTCAAGAACAAGATGAGGAAATGCTTTAAAATGAGAACTTAAACCTTAGAGTAACAACAAAAGCATTCAACTCAATATCCATCAAAGTAGTTTTAAAGTGCACCAATGATTTCTTCTTTAAAAGAGTTAGCCATACTCATCATTCATGCAATGCTTTAGAGCTAAACTTTCAATGTAATAGCAAGAAACCAATGTAACTCAACTCTTTAACATTCATTAAGTGTTTAGTGAACTCTCTCGATCAACTTAAATCACAAACCAAAGGGCTAGGTGCTAAAGAGGCTAAGATGACATTTAAAGTGGAGTTTGCTCAATTTCCTTAGGGTTTTTCACTCATGAAAAAGGGATGCATAAGCTATTGCAAAAGTAAGAAGAAGAAGAAGAACAATTCATGCATACAAGTATTCACTTCCATGTTCTACCCTTCTCAAGTTATGTATCTACAATCCCAAACCAAAAATATCAAACCCAAAACACTTCTCTCACCCCCAAATTCACTCTTTTCACCATTTTACTACTTAGGAAGCTCTCTTTTCTTTTCATCCTCTCAATTCTTTTATTTTCTTTTCTAGAGGATGTCATTTTTTATCTCATGCTTCCTAAGTTTCTCTTTTATTTTACCCTTTTTTTATTGGGTTTCTTTTCACTCTTTCATTGCTTTCACTCTCTTCTTTTCTTTCCTCTCATCACTTAATCTCACTCCAAAACAATCCCATTAAACCCCCCCATCCTAACCAATAAAGGTAATTGGCATACGGAGGCTACTACTTGTCGTTCCTCTGTCATTCAAAATTTTGCACTAGAATACATCATCAACAAGAGGCCTCACTCATCAAACAATCAAGGGGCAAAGAAAAAGGGTTAGGGTTCAAGGTGAGGTACCATTTAGTGATGCAAATGGCCATTCAAGCTTGTAAGAAGGTCCAAAAGTGGATAAGCAAACTTGAATGTTCTGTTGTTACCAAGAGTGAGCAATTCAAGCTTCAAGAGAGAGTAATTAGATGTTCATTTAAGTTCAAGTTCATAGAGTTGAGCTACAAGGAAGACATGCATCTACAAATGAGTTCAACTTTCAAGCAATGAGATCCAAGCATGGTTCTTCCTTAACTTCATGTTCATATAAATGCAATAAACAACTCCAAAGATGGACATTCAATCAAACTCTTAAGTTGTTACTTACCAATCAAAGTTCATTAAGACTCCCTATGCATATGCAATGCAACCTAAATGCTTCTAGACTCAATCCTAAAGATGCAAATGATGCAACTAGATGCTTGTTTTTGTTGTTTTCGAAAATTCGAAAATTTTCAAATTTTTAGGCTTTTTCTATGCAAATAAGTATATACAATGCAATGCATGAGATGCATGACAAGTAAACAAAACAAAACACAATATGAGATAGTAGACTCTCCCCCAAACTTACTTCACACAGTCTCTTGTGTGAAAATAAATTTGAAAGAGAGGTGAAAGGAAAAATAAAACATGATGAACTAAAAATTGACAAGGGTAGAATGCACTAACTTGGAGTTAGCTTTGATGAAAGGAGGGGAATGAGGAGGGAGAGAGCTTGCTGTGACCTTGGCCATTTGATATGCCCTCTTGAAAAGATTTAGAACTCCCCCAAACTTGTCCCTAAACTTATTCAAACACATTAGAACAAAATAAAATAGAAATAGAAATATATACAGAGGATAGACATGGGAATGCCTCCCAAGCGCGCTTGTTTTAAGTCTCTAGCTTGACTTTATGCGCTTGCTAGTCATAGGAATCAAAAGGTTGAGCCAATGCACCTTTGGTCCTTCTCCTGCAAACACAAGAAACAAAGTATGCAAAGAAGCACACTACTGTCCATAGGAAATAGACAGATTTTTCATCAAAGAGCATTACTAAAGATATAACATGGATTAACACATGCTCTTTGAGGTTCAGATGATCATGAGAATCGAATGAATTTGGTGGAAACACAAAATCAACTACTGGTTCAAACGAATTTTTAACAAAGTAGTCAACATTATCTCCATCAATCAAATAAAGCACAATGTTCTCATTCTCATGATCGATGTCGATCTCAGGGTTTTCTAATATTTTGTCTATATCAGTTTCACACCCTAGATCAGCTAACTCAAGAAGAGGTCTAGATTCATCAAGCATCAAAAAGTCAGTTTCGATATCAATTGAAGCACAAAGATAGTTCTTGTCAAAACAAACTTCAAGATGATCTCTAGCAATCTTTTCTACTCTCAAGTCATCTAGTTTCCTAGTTTCACATATCAGATCAAGACATTCATTGATGAGCACATGATAATTAAGATCAGAGGCAATATCTTCAACACAAGGCAAGCAATTATCCTCAAAATAATGAAGTTCAGAAGTAGAATCGCATATACCTTCTAGTTGGGTTGGTGGAACCCAATAAAATACCTCTTTGAGCTGATGAGCATCACTTACCTCAAAACTCGTGGGCTCTCTTCCTTCTAGCATTGCCCGATGTTGCATAAGGTTTAGCCTAAGCAACACTGCCATGTCACTCCTTGTCGACGTTGGGCTCTCTTCACAAAGCTCATCCACCTTCACACTTTGTTCTGGTGTGAGTACACTTTCATCAAAGGGTGGCTCCATATATGGCTCATCATCTTCAGTGTCATCCTCAAATGTGTCTCCCTCTTCTTGTGGCTTCTCAAAGTAGCTTGAAGCCATCACTACAAAGAACAAAAACTACACTAAAAGGTTAGTAACTATACAAAACAAAACAAAACATAAGAAAATAAAGCTTAGTCTCAAGAAAATTTGAAATCCTAATGATAAATCTACTTAGTTCCCCGGCAACGGCGCCAAATTGATGTTCTGCGTTTTACCACAGGCCAATTAACCTAAGTGCACGCTACCACAATCGAATGGTATATCGATGCAGCACTTTAGGATCGAATCCACAGAGAACTAGTGATCTATAACACTAAGAATACACAAAATTTCCTAATCTAAGCAAACAAGGGAAGATGGGTGATTTGTAACAAACTAAACTCCTAGAATTATGAACAATGTGATCTCAAATTCAAACAAGAAACAAGTGCAAGAATCAAACTTTAAATCAATAGCTAAGGATAGATCCATGGGCAAGATCATCGATATCGGGTGATCAAGATTCAATCTAGGATGCTCAAACAAAACAATCAACAAGTCTATAGGTCTAAATCTCGTTCAAATAGACTAATCCACTCCCGTGACAATAGCCCCTATGCTAATCATGAATTAGACATCAACTCCCGTTGGCCTTACCCAATCAAGCATGCATAAAACACAAGTCTACTAACCACTAAACATCTTGACAACAACTCCCGTTGGCCAAGCATGTATAGGACAATACTAGGTTGTTCAAGCATTTCATCGAACACCTTCCGGGCGTGAAACTACTTATGATCTAGATTAGATTTCCCAACCTTAACCTAGCATTAAAATCACCTAATAAGCCATAGAACAAAGTTAATCAAGCAAGAATCATCCTAAACATTCACCTAATCACCCTAATCTACTTAACCCATGAATCTAAGAATGTTTACTCAATAAACTCCATGATAAACCTTAAATCTATGTGAGATTCAAGGTTAATCATGTAAGAGAAACAAGATAAGATGAAGTACTTCCTTAGAAATCAACAAAGATTCAAGCTTTTACAATCCAAAATAAGTTCTTTTTAGAGAAAATGAGATCCTTCAGGGTTTTTGGGGGTCTAAAACTATATGTAAGAGGATAAAACTCGAGCTGGGTCGATCCCATAAACCAAGGTTAAACCGGAATAAACCGGTTAACAACCTGATTTTTCGACTTGTCTTCTTCGTAGCGGTTTGCCCATGCCGCTATACCAAGCCGCTACGAGGCTTGTAGCGGTTGCCTTAGACCGCTGTACGAAGCCGATATGAAGCAGGGGTTGGAGGCGCAGAGCCAGCGGCCAAGCAAAGCCGCTACGTCGAGCCGCTGTGACGCTTGAGACGGATGGCTCGTTGCCTTTGTCTTCTTCATTTTTGTTGCTCCGTCGTGGCTGTCATCTTCGGCCAAGCTCCGGTTCAGGTCCTCGTCGTGCTCATCACTCCAAGCCACCGCGAAGCTTCCTCGATGACGTTAAATCGTGATGTCATCTCCTCCGTCTCCACCGCTTTGCTCCACCACGGGCTCTCTCGTCCAAGTCACATCGTCGCCGTGCTCATCTCCCTCGCAGTGGTTGTGCTCATCATCGGAATCGAACTCGCCGCCACGTCTCCAGATCGGCGAAGAAGAAAGCTCGTGCAACAGCAATGGTGGACTTCTCTTATTTTGCAGCTTTGGTCCCTGGAGTTCCTGTTATTTACACGCTTGCCCCATAACTTTCTTATGTGCAGAAACAACCTCACGAATCAGACCCAATACTTTTAATGTTGCAATCTAGCCCTCCGTGTATTTGCAGGATGGTCTGCTGGTTTTTACTTCTTTTCAGTTTGGCTTCAAAGTCTTGAAAGTTACATTTTAACCCTTTATTTTTGCCCAAAACTTCCAATTGTGCAATCTAAACCCTGTCAAATGCAATTATGCATGCAAATGCAATATAAAGACCTAAATGCAACCTAAAATGATAATAATAAACTAAAATATGAATTTAAAACTAATCAAAATCATGAGATATCATAGGGGAATGATTGATTAAGTACACTGCAGTTGATGCGGTCTCTGCCCAGAATTGTTTCCCAAACCCTGTCTCAGCAAGCATGCTTCTAACCTTGTTCATAATCGTTCTGTTCATTCTCTCAGCTACCCCGTTCTGTTGAGGAGTGTAAGCACAAGTTTTGTGTCTTTTAATCCCTGAGTCTTTACATAACTCGTCAAATGCCTTGTTACAGAATTCCAAACCATTGTCAGTCCTTAGACATTTCACACGCTTCCCTGTTTGATTCTCAACTAACTGTTTCCATTCTTTGAAACTATGAAAAGCCTCATCTTTAGTTCTTAGGAATTTAATCCAAACTTTCCTAGAATAGTCATCAATGAACGTGATGAAATATCTACTTCCTGCAAGGCTCTCTTCAACTCCCGGTGATCCCCACAAATCAGAGTGAATGTATTCTAGAACTTCCTTAGAGTTGTGCTTGCCTTCTTGAAAACTTTGTTTCTGTGCTTTTCCGAGAACACACTCTTCACAGAATTCAAGTGTGTGAACTTCCTTTCCATCAAGATAACCTCCTTTTACTAGTTCATTCATACACTTGAGTCCCATGTGGCCCAACCTTGAATGCCATCTCTTAGTAGTATCAATCTCTGGTCTAGCAACAACAGCAACACCTTTCAGAACACTTCCATTTAAGAAGTACAACCCTTCCCTGTAGGTTCCTGTTAACACGCGATTACCTCCTTTCGAAAATGTAACATTGAATCCAGATCCCTCATACGTGCACCCATTCTTCTCCAACTGACCGAAGGAAATCAGATTTCTTCCCATTGTTGGCATATAGCGAACACCTGTCAGTATCACCTCTGTTTTATCTGAATTTAAGATTTTCAGTTTTCCTATACCTTTCACCTCACTGTAGGTGTTGTTCCCCATCAATACTTTACCTCCATCAACTTCTTTGAGATCGAATAGGACTTCCTTATCAGGCGTTATGTGAAATGTACAGCCAGAATCAAGAACCCATTGATCACGCGTGTCATGTATACTTGCTGTTAAAATCATAGGTTCCTTGTTCTTGTTTGCTGCTACATTTACATTTTGCTGCCTGTTTCCATCTTTTCTCTCAGGACAGTCTCTTTTAAAATGGCCTTCTCTTCCACAGACCCAGCATTCTCTTGGTTTAGCTGGTGTCTGTGATCTAGAGTTTTTCTTGAATCTGTTGTCTCGACTCTTACTTCTGCCTCTTCCTTGATATCCTCCTATACGCTTATCTGCCCTTCCTCTAGACACCATAAGTCCTTCAGCAGCTGATTTTGACTTTCCCAGAATTCCCTTCTCTATCAACTCAGCTTCTTTGGAGTAAGCAGACGTTGTAACTTCCTTAAGCGTTAAGGTCTCTTTTCCATTTCCATACTTTAGAGTATGGACCAGAGAATCGTATTGAGGTGGTAAGCTTGAGAGAACTTGGATAGCTTGGTCTTCATCAGACACCACAATGTTAAGACTTGCCAAATCATCCACTAGCTTTAAGAACGTATCCAAATTTTCTTCAATGGATTTCTGCTCAGACATCTTAAAACTTGCAAAGCTTTGTTTAAGATAGATTCTGTTTGGCAACGTCTTTGTTTGATAGTCAGCTTCCAAAGCTTTCCAAACTCCCATAGCAGTATGTTCCTTCATTACTTTCCTCAGAACAATGTTGGAAAGACTCGCACATATCAGATTTCTCACTCTAGTATCTTTCTCCTTTGCTTTGGGATCCGGTTCTTCCTTAGCTTTATCCTTGGAATCTTTATCATCAATACTAGATGAAGTTTCACCAGATTCACCTTCCAGTATGTTTCCAAGTCCATGCAATTCAAGTTGCATCAGCATTTTGAACCTCCACATCCCAAAGTCTCCTTTTCCATCAAACTTCTCCATCTTAAACTTCGTAACAGACTCCATCATCAAGATCCGAGCGAAGTACAAACCGTATACAGGTCCAAGCTTAGAATCGAATGAATGCCTTAGATCACTGTTAACTGAGATCACACCTGCACAATAACCTTGTGCTCTGATACCACTTGTTAGGTTTATACTCGATTTCAACTTTGATCAACGGATTGTTAACGTACGTTCTTGTTTGTTTGATTTGCAGGAAATGAAAAACACAAGCAAGATTTGTTCACCCGGACTTCGTTGCCTACTGTCCGGGGAGAGACGATGCTCTCAACAGATCACTATCACTCAGGAATCAACAATACAGAGTCTCGAAAGCTTACAACACAATAAGAGACGGATCTCACCGAACAAATGTGCCAAGCTTTCTCTGAAATACACTCCAGGTAATCAGATTCTCCTTTGGAAGAGCTCACGATCGGAACTTCACCGTCGCCGTCGCAATATCTCCCGAGATAAGACTCTCTCTCTCTCTGCTGATTCTCTTTCTCTGTGTTTTTGATCGTAACGTCCTTAACAGAATCTTCTGTTAGGCAATATATCTTTAGGAAGACGATGACAGCTTTTGTTTCTATTGAAACTGCATCGTTTTGCTAACAGGCCTCCATATTTCTTGTTTCCAGGTCGAGCCCAAGAGAAGCCCATACTAACCAACCTTCTCCTGCACATAACACGGCACAGGCCCAGACCCAACAAGAAGAAAGTGACAAACACTCACAGAAGAAATTGCAAAAGGGAAAACACACACCTTTAGCTGGAAAAGACAGT